>MU223839.1:1454947-1466204 GCA_018584345.1 Thuja plicata | reverse complement strand
TATAATATATATATCACATATATGTATATATATATACACACACAAATATAATATATTATTAATAATCAATATCAAAGTATTATATGTATTCTAAATGATCATACGACTCAAGCTACAAACATTAACAAATTAATTAAAAGGGGTTTAGGAATTTTAATTAAACTCTATAGTTTAATAAATTAGGTGATTTAGTTTTTGATTAATAATTTGATTCAACAAGTCATGTTTAATTATGCAAGAAAGTGTGATTAAATGCTTCCCATTATTAGGGTCTAGTGATAAATGCCTTTGATTTAGGTTTTCTTAAGGCCAATTAATCAAATTAGGGGCTATAGGTTACTAGACCAATTTTAGGTGATTACAAGTACCAAAAAGCTCAATGATGAAAATTAATCCATGCATTATTTGCAAAAGTGACAGTTAGTTTCATTCATATAGATTAATTACATAAGAGGATTTCCTGGGTTAGGGATTAAATTCATCAAAGGTTGACATCATCAAAGTTCTCTTTTAAATCGAGTAGGTGGGATTTTCATCAAAAAAAAAATTCCACATCATCAAAGCATTATTCATTATTCATTATTTATTAGTATAAAAAATCATTAATCATTGATCAAAGCATTTCATCCATTAAAGTGCATTCATACATGTCAAAATTGCATTTCATCAACTCATATTTCATTTTAAAATACAAAAAAGTAAAGTACGATGAATACATCATTTAGGTTCATTTCATATATTTCCATCATTATTAAGACCATCAAAATTAACAACATTATCATACATTTTTCATCCATCTATAATATGTCATACATAAGAAAACTCATCCCTAACATATAAAACTAAATGCAGAATAGAAATCATGTAGAAGTGCATCGATATATCATAAAAAACTATAAATCCCACATATAATGGCATCACAAAGAGAACATGGAATCAAGAGAAAGAGTGTCTATCATAAAAGATATAATCAAATGTATATCAAGATACATCAACCAAAGTATACATCAAATCTTGATCAAAATACATAATGGTACATCATATAACAAGAGGGAGGCTCATGATCTAAACTAGGGGCACCATCTATACTACCTCTCCCTTCTATACCACCTATGCCATATGTCCCATATTTCCCTTTACTATTTGAACTACCTAGATCTGTCTGAGGTACCTGAGTAGTCGTAGCTACATTAGGCCTCTATGCCATGGTAGTCATGAAGCCCTGCATTATAGTAAAAAACTCAGCCGTCTAGGTACTCATCACCATCATACTAGCCTGTAAAGACCTGACATCCTGGGTCAAAGTATCTAGAACCTATGGAGCCACTGGAATCTATGGTGCTATGAAAACTGGAGGAACCTATCTAGCTTGTACTAGCTGAGCTCGACTGGATATTCTCTATCATCGCTGACTCCAAACTACCAATGGAATCTGAGGAGCTTTGCCACCACCCCTCATCTGTACCCAAGAACCTTGTATTTGTACCTATCCACCTCTCATCTTCACCCTACCCTTACCTCTCCCACCACCTTCAACTCCACCTCTCCTCTAGAATCTATGTCACACATCCACCACCTCTCCCCCACTGCCTCCATCTACATCATCATCAAACTGATCATCTATATTAGGTATCAGCTCACCTAGATCTGTAAACCTCAGAAATCTATGTTGAGAATACCACTGAGTATAATCTGCTGACATCCCAACATCCACCACATTATCTAGCATGACCCATGCCATATAGACCATCTTTTATATCTCATCAAAGGCATAATAATACACCACCAATGGACCCCACATGGATCTCTCCGCTTATACTCATGCATATAAAGCCAATCCCTATGGGATATCCTGTGTATGTCCATATTGTCAAATCACTCTATAGAAGCAGAATCTCTCAATAACCAAAGGAAATTTTCCTATCATCCATCATGGTGCAAACATATAGGGAATCTCTATATCATCCTCTCTCCATGCCTCACATCCAAGATAGGATTTCCATACCACATGATCCATGTCATCGAGCATGTGATGCCAAAAATTCAACTTTCCCAAATGAGGCTAGACAATCATACCCTCATATACAAAACCAAACGACCAACCAGGATCTTCGTGTCTTGCTGCAATGGGTCTCATAACAAGAATGTTCTCCCATGTCTAGAACTGTAATAATAATGTACCCAATGAAAGTGCATCACCATGTTGATGCAATACATGATGAAGCTCGTGATATAACCAAGCTAAAAAAATGAACCCCAATCAAATATTTGCAGATTTGCAATCATATCCTCTAGAATCTTTCCCCATCCGACAATAAATCCATGACCTCATCGATTAGGAAGAAGGAAACCACTGATCAATGAACCTAATACTACAGGAAGTAGAGGGAATGAAATAAATAGTGCCCAAGGAATACTCTCATCACCAATAGTGGGATCAGTAAACATACATCAGCATGTCGCGCCATCATACACCTCATCATAATAGACTAGATCACCCCGATTCAAAATCCTAAACAATTTGTCCACATCCTCTAGGGTAATCATCATCTCTCCCATCAGAAAGTGAAAATAATTATATTGAGAGTGCCATCGCTCCACCATAGCAGTGAGTAGTCCATGGTTCATATGGAATAGAGACATCTCTAGAAGAAAGGACAAACCACAACGTCCAATTACCCACTGCTACTGGGAAGATAATTGATCAACCATGTCTAATATTGGCCACGGAGGTAAACCATGAATGTATAAATTATGAAAGAACACATGCTTTTCAATCAAGTGGAATCACATTAGTATCATCATTTTAGTGGATTATCACAGGTCAATCAAAGATATTCTATCATCGTATCGCTCATCTTGAGCACTTCAATTTTTTTTCCTAACTCTATATTGTGAGAATGAAAAAAAAATAGTTATCCTACCAACCTATCAGGATTAACATCATAAAAATTCATGAAAATGTTGGAACTAATATCACAAACACTTGTTTTCATTAAGATATCAATCAATCAATCGATTAACCACTTAGCCAAATCATATGAAATTCAAAACATCAAATCAAGATACACATCATTTTATCTTAGGGTACGCATAATTTTACATCATTCAACATGCAAAACATGTACACGCTAGTTTATTATTACTACTTATTACTTCCTTCCTCGTAAGTGTTATAACAAGGTGTAAGCGCTAGTGTTTCTACTACATGCTACTTCATTCATCACACGCGCTCACAAAATAGGACTTTCACATTAGGGTTTCTATGTGCTATCTGATGTCTCCTATGATCTAAAACCAAACATTCCTACATGCTATTTTGATCTATACTACGCATTATATCATACCTGGGATGTGCTAAAACAAAGTTATACATGTTACTTAATTGGTACTACATTCTACTTTGCTAAAAATTCAAAAACCTACTCTAATAATGCGTAAAATCCTATGAAAAAGTAGTAGAAATTCAAACTTGATCAACAAAGAAGAATTTAAGCACTTACTAGAGGTCCATAGTTAGCTGGATGCTGAAATTGGTGCCCTCACTCGAATCTCTACTCTCGAATTGGTACAACCATCATGATCACCTTTCTCAGTCACTCAGAGCTCCAAAGGGTAAAAAGTTAAAATAAATAGTGAAAATGACTTTTTACCCCAATTTATACCCTTTTTGACCTAATGGGAAGGTATTTTTAACCTTTATTTACCTCATAAGGTTAAAAATTTCACACTGGGACATTTTTCAAACATCGTGGATTATAAGAAATGAAATCACAATTGAGATATCACATCACATTTTCAAAAATTTTAAACGTAAATTTTTCTTTCATTTATGAGGGGGAAAGATATTATCAGAACACAAAATTAGTCAATCAAATCTGGGGCAGTAAAAATTTGAAATCATCATTAGTGTGGCATTTTATTAGGTTATTTTTACATCAGGACATCACATCAGATTTTTTATTGGAAATAAGTTCTACTAGCGAATCATACATCGAGATCAGATCAGTCAATCAAACATCATACATTCTTTGAACCAATGCGCTTCACACATTGATTCAAAGAGAGGAATTTGTAGACACCCTAAATTGGTCAACCAAAATCAAGAGGGGTCAAATCAATTCAACATAATGGATTAATTATAAATCTATCAATTAATTAAATTTAAGCCAAAAGGGATTAATAAAACTATGTAATTTATTAAATCAATTAGTTATATAGCTCAATTAAATATATCAAATGCAACCCATCAAATCCCTTTACATGGATAATTTAATTAAATTGGTTGAATTAATTAAATCATAATTTATTTCAATAAAGGGGACAAGGAATCAAATAGCCAATGAGAAGAAAGGATTGAGAGCACATGGATTACTCCAAAATTTTCTATCCTCACCACTCCTTTTGTCACATTTTCTCGTAATTTGAAACCCTTGACTGAAATCAACTCTAATCATGATCAAATCAACTCAACCCCTACCCTTGGAAAATCCTTTAAATAAAAGCCATTTTGAGAGAAAAAAAGAACACACATTCATGAGCAAAGCATCATAACTATATGAAATTGACATTGAGTTCATATCATTTGCATTAGAGAATTTGCATAATAGTGATCAATATTGAAGCATTTAGTACAATTTGATCTAAATAGGGCTTTATATCATCATTTAGATCATCATTTCTCAACCTAGGACTATCATTAATGGGTGTTGAAGCTGAGAGCATACTATTATCTTTCCTAGATAGAGAGCCATGAGATGCTTATTGTTCATGTTTCAATTTAATTAGCTTAAATTGTTAGATTTCAAAGTTGAATTTATAAATAGAAAACTAATATCATGAAGATATTCTTATATATACAACTTGAAATCACACAAAATATTTCCACCATAACCTCTGACGATCGAAACAAGTGCACCCAAGACTTCTTTATTTTCTCTTAGAGAGGGTTGTGGTATTGCTCTCCTAACACAATCTATTAATCCCACTTGATTTAATGGAAAAATGAAAAATGCAACTAGATGCAATGATATTCAATAAATCAAGAACTAGTTATAAAAAACTAGTCTCAAGCATTCAATGTGTGAAAGAGAAGTAGATATAAACTAAGTGAAAGAATCTAGTATTGAATTCAAACTAAGAATGCAACTACCATGATTTAAATGCAACAACTAATGATTTAAATGCAACAACTACCAAACAAGGTTAGTATTAAAAACTCTAAATGCACACAAGAGAATTCTAAACATAAACTAACATGATAAATCTAATGCAAGAATTATGGATGATTTGCAAGGAGTGAGGCCTCCTATTTATATATTTTTGGAGGGCTTGGATGAGGTGGATCTTATGTGGCATCCACATATATTCCACATGGGATAAAGGAGTGGCCATGAAATAAGGAGAGTTGTCAACAATGTGTGAGACACTTTTGAAAATGATGGCTCAATGACAAGTGGAAGAGGGTGGGAGACCCAAAGTGAGTCACATGTTGAGCATCTTCCAAAGAGGAAAGGAGAGACAAGATGCAAGAGAAATGGCTTGGGCTATTTTAGGAAAAGGGAATGGATAACTACCATAGGAGGGATGCTCACACATTTGTGAGCACCATTAGGAGGTTAATTATTGTAGGAATTATATTTAATTAGGCTAATTAATCTAAGATAAATAAGAGGAGTAGGCTTAGGGGGATGGTGATGGGTATAGATTAGGAATCTAGGCTAGATTTAGGATTAATCCAAATTAGATTTAGATTAATAATAGCTTAGTATAATATTATAATGTGGAGGGAATAAATAAATTAAAATTTATTTAAAGGGGGATTTAATGGAGGGGATGTATACAAATAAAATTTAATAAATTTAGGGGGAAAGGTATTTAAATTAAATTTAGATACCATAGAAGATGAATCAGATTTAATTAAATAGATAGGAGAATATAAAAATATAATTAATTAAAATTAATTATAATGTTATAGGTGTATATCAATTTAATTTAATTTAATTTAATTAATAAGAGTGCTAAGGGATGTTTTTAGATGTCTACATTTTCTCCCTCTTTGATGTGGTGTCATAAATGACGTCGTGTCAAAAAAAAGAAAATAAGATGCCCCAGAGAGAAAAATAATTCTAGAAGTCGTGTCGAAGCAAAAATGGTGGGATATTATTCTCCCTTGAGAAAATAACTCAAAAAATAATTTTTGTGGAATTTTCTCAAAACAAGGCAGAAGGGAGGAAAAAGAATGAGGAGGAAGCGAGAAAAAGGGGAAATTGGTTAGTATTGTGAGATGCTTCCTTGGGGGGGATCAGGGTAGACCTAGGGTAGATTGGGGACATGATGCCCCAATTGAGATGGAGAATAGTGAATAAATAGGAGCCTCATAATGCAGATTCCAAGAAAGTTAAATGAACCTAACTAATGCAACCTAACTACATGAAATTTTTGGGATTGTATTGTGTTAATATTGGAGAGCACACCCTAGTTTGATTTTGCAAGAGGAGGTATGCATCACATGCTAGAAAACATGGATGACATAGTTCCTTTGCGTGGACTAGACTCTCAGAAAAACAAGGTAGATTTAGGAGAATAGATGTAGATCAACAATCATGGTGGAACTAACATTGTGACACTAATGAGGAAGCCATAGTACACCCAAGTCTTGATTAGGGACTTGGTGAAATTGCACAAGACCCTACACTGAGTGAGGCATACCTAACCATAACTATGTGACAAAAAAAGATGCACTAAAGTACCCATAAATATATCATTGCACAAATGACATGTATTCCAATATACACCATCCAAGATACACCAAGATATTGAAGAGAAAGGAAATAATGAGAAGGGTCTACTGAAACACAAAGAGAAAATCAACAAAAAGGAATTATGACCAAGCAGTCATTCAGTCCAAATTTCTTTACATGAACAAGATTGTGTGATAGAGGATTGATAAGCCGACGCCATAAGGATACATCTTCACAGGAAAAGAATGATTTGATATCGAAATGGACATTTGATGGAAATAGCTGTGAAAGGAATGATAGCTTAGAAACCCAAACGTAAAGTTGATTTAATAAAACTCATGCAGTCAAAGTGTTTGGGAAAATCTTAGTGTGATGGGGTGAAGCTTAGTTTGATGGGATAAAGCTTAGTTTGATAGGATTATAATAGGAAGGATAACATGTAATTAGATGATGAAGGAGGAACTTTATTAGATAAAATGATATGGGAGGATAAGATGGATTGAATAGGATGGAAGAAAGATAAATTAAGTTGTAGATAAATGGATTTGATATGAAAGGATTGGATGCATAGATATATTGGATTAGAAGATAAATGAATTGGATCGAATGGTATTATAAAATAAGATGGAAGGAAGATAAGTGGATTTGATATAATGGAATTGGATGATAAGATGTGTGAATATGATGGAAGGAAGATAAAGATATTGAATTGGATATGAAGGAAGATAAGAGGAATTATAAGAAAATTTTAGAATTGGAGGATAAGGTAGATTTGAAATGGATTGGATTGGATAGGATGGAAAATAAGAGTAAGTGGATAATATGATAGAATTGGAAGAAAAGATAGATTGGATTAGAAGATATAACTGGAGGATAAGATAGATTGGAGGTTGGAAGGAAGAATAAATGGATTGGATTAGATAGGATGAAAGACAATAACAATGAGATATAATGGAATTGAAAGATAAGATGGATTGAAGGTTGGAAGGAAGAATAAATAGATTGGATAGAATGAGATTGGAAGATGGGTGAAGGATAAAATGGATTGAGAAGGATGGAAGGAAGAATAAATGGATTGGAAGATGGATGAAGGAAGATAAGAGGAATTGGAGGATAAGATAGATTGGAGGTTGGAAGGAAGAATAAATGGATTGGATATAATTCAATTGAAAGATGAATTAAGGACAAAATGGATTGGGACCAATGACAAGGGAGAGACAAGGAATGGTGGAGATGGAGAGATGGTTTGGATGGGATATTTATGAATGGAATGTATGGATAGGTAATAGTTAATGTATGGATAGGGAATATAGGATTAAATGATGGAGATTCAAGAATTATTTGGTAAAGGAGTGAAATGCCCCACACTAGCAGTAGGAAAATGAAGGATGGGAAGATGGGGGATAAAATATGCATAAAATGGAATGATGGTATGTAAGGGATGAAAGTGGAAGTATAAAGGATGGAGAATAAGTGGATTAGGATGAGTGATATGTATGGATAGATAGTGTATAAATAATATGAATGAAGGGGATAAGGATGGTATTGTCCAAAACATGCATGGATGTTTGAGTGCCTCTAGTTTTTTATTAAAGATAATAAGTATGGAAGTGGAATATATTTGGATAGGATGATGGATGATATAGATAGGGGATAAGGATAAGGAGGATATGGATGGAATAGGATAATGGATAATGGATTGAGGAAATGCATGGGATAACCAAGGTCAAAGACATGGAAATGACAATGGACTTATATAGGATTATGAATGGGGGTGGAGGAAATGTATAGGGAAAGAAATATGAGATGGAGGATATGGGTAGGATATGATCAAGATCAAATATGTATAGAGTGGATGAACTTATATATTATTATGGAAGGGCGGTGGAGGAAATGTTTGAAATACAATAATGGGAAAGCAAGATACTGAGAGGGGGGGTGAATCAGATCTTCAAATTTAAAAAATTAAAATAAACTGATCCACACTCATACATATATGAATCTAATGTAATATCAAATAGCATCCACACAATGAAATAAATAACTCATAACACAAGAACTTGGTAACCCAGAAACCCAAATAGGTAAAACTGGGGTGGGGATGACACCCACAAAATTCTTCACTACTGCAGTAATAAAGTGTGCCTGTTAGGGCTACAAAAGTTGATTACAAAATGCAATCTACCCTGTTAAAGGTCTACCTAGTTAAGAGCTAAAGATCATTATAATCTACCTTGTGAAAGGATTTCTACTTACAATAAAGTAAGCACTTTGTTAGGAGATTTAGAAAGGTCTGCTAGAACCACTCTCTTAAGATATTTTCACCTAATACAATGATTAGAATGTTTCAAGTAATGATCCTTCATTATGCACTTAGATGCTGATGACAGATCTCCTCTTTCCAGTACCTTCTGTGATCTCACAATCTAATATGTCTTTACTCTGCTATTCACTCTGCTTTATCTTTGCTTGTTAACAAAATAACCCTCTGTGCATTTCACTTTAAAATGCAGTCACCACTTCTCTCCACACACTTAAAAAATAGGGTTTAGAATCAATCTTATATATCTATTCAAGTATGATAGCGAGATCTAGATCAACGATCAAGATCTAATACCCATACCTCCAAGGTATTACAATTAATGATTACAATAGATCATGCATAGGATAAAATAATTAAATGCATAACTAACTCCATAGGAAAATATTAAATGCATACATAAGTCAGCCCAAAAAGCTTATATAAGTCAGCCTAAACACTTATCCTCAAAGTTTGAATCATTCCAGACATGTATACAAAAACTGTTCTACTCAGCACTTAACATCTCTATCACTCGGCACTAAGTATCCTACTCGGCTCGAACTTGGCAACCTGAATACTACTCAGCAATGTTGCTCGGCCTTGAATAGTTTTAGCTCAGCCATAGTGATAGCCAACTAAAACTGCCTAAGTGAATGACTAAGTGTTGGTCACTAATCATCAATAGAACTTAGAGATTAACAATCTCCCCCTTTGATATTAGTGGCAAAAACACACTTATCGTTTCTTCATTTCATTCCATCAAAATATTGCCTAAGTATACTAAATACTCCCCATAGGAATATGCTCAAAATTATACATACAAAAATCTACATAGAATACATGCCTGCAAAAATATATACAAGTGTACCTATTTTGTACTGATTTATCATACTGTATCCTTACCAACTTCCTTATCCTTACCAACTTCCCCCTTATTTTTGTCACTGATTGCTTGTGGGGTTAAATTATACTTATCCAAAAATTGTTTATGAAGCTGTAGGGTGGATGCAAATGTAGTTTCCTAACTTTCCTTGGCAACCTTCATAACTTCCAATTTTATTTGTAGCTCGGCAGCTAGACTCACTAAACTTTCTGCAGTTGAGAGATTTTCATTTCTCTGTGATAACTCTTTTGCAACTGAAAGTTCCTTCTGTATTACCTCCAAGTGAGGTAATATGCTTGTTTGAATGGTGATCAATTTGGCCCTAATTTGACCATTTTCAGCCATAATCTCAGCTATTCTCCGTTGTGCATTGATCAACTTAGTAAAATGTAAAGAACTAGAAGTAGTATCTTTACCCAAAGTATTGCTAGTTGTTCTCAAATCTAACTATAGCTTCTCAACAAGCTATAGATTATCCTTTGTGAAAAATTCAAGATCACATAGTTTCCTATACAAAGAATAAACATTTGATGTAACTTTCTCCAAAATGTCTACAAGAGTAGAAAGTTCAACCTGTTTTGTTGCAATCTCTTCTGAGATTTTCTCCAAAAATTTGCTCTCAAATCTCCTCTCGGACCATTGTAGAATTTTTTCATTACTATTAATATCATCATCAGTTACCTTCTGTACAATGTGAACTAACTGATCAATAATTGGAGCTTGAGGCATTTCATCTTCTAAGTCAAAAGCCTTTGCAAATATATCCTTGATGTCATGCAACACTTTCTTTTGCTTCTGTTCTATTTTCATCTCTTCCTATCTCTTCTTCCTCTTAATTAATTCCTGAAGAGTCCCTATTTTTTCAAAAGATAATTCATTGGGATCCCACTATGGAATCACAATTACCTCATCTAATGTGACATCGATAATTTGAGACTTCTTCTTCAAAACTTTCCAAACCAACCATTTTCTTTAGATTTTTCACAATCTTCTTCCTTTTCCTCTCCATGGTTCCCTCCTTTAAACCTCTTGAAATCTTTACTTTAGCTTCATCAAAATTACCAAATATTTATGTTGTAGTATCAATTGCCTTAGCTAGGAGTGCAATGATGGCTGCTGATGCTTCATCAATGTTAATTTCATAGGGAAGTGGTTCTAAACATGTTACCCTAGGTGTCACAACCTAGATATATGTGTTATCCGTATCAACTAGAAAACAAATCTCTTCATAGTGCTTCTCCACTAGTGATCTAGGAATCCTAGTCCTTAATCTCATTCTCTTTTTAAATTCCACAAAATAGCTCCCCATAATGCTATTGAAATTACTTC
>MU223839.1:1431914-1454897 GCA_018584345.1 Thuja plicata | reverse complement strand
TCATAGTGCTTCTCCACTAGTGATCTAGGAATCCTAGTCCTTAATCTCATTCTCTTTTTAAATTCCACAAAATAGCTCCCCATAATGCTATTGAAATTACTTCCTAGTTTCTCAATACATTCACTTAGTTGAACTGTAATGGGTCTATCCTTTTTCCAAACAATATCTCCTAATATAGGAAAGGTATCCTAAATGTAGAAAAATATGCAGACTAGTAAGGAACCAAACTTACATTATGAGCTCTTAGCCTTTCTAATTAATGCTAGGTTCTTGGCTAGTTGTGTTTGCTGTAGTTTGGTAAGATCATATGTATGATTCTTCTTGACAATCTTCCATGCCTGGTCACTAGCTGTATAAGGAACACTATCTAGTCTACTTGACTGATAGAACTTATGTACGATTACTCTTACTCCAAAATCAAGTTCTAGGTCTTTAATTGTAGAGATAGTCATATCTCTATTGTTCCATATGGCTCCAGTGTTCAGTGTAATTTCCTCTTTGTTGTTATCTCTCATTGTCCATTTTTCGTTCACTACAGGATATCCATTCACTCGATGAATCATGTTCCTAGTTATCTTGACTGGTCCATTATCCAACCACATACACATATCATGAAATTGGCTAAGAACAACCTTAATCCATTCATCTTTGAAACCTTGTGTAAAATCTAGGGCACAAGTTAACCCTTTGTCTGCTAAATGTTTGAATTCTCCCTTCAGAACTCCATCAACACACAATTTGTTGTAGGATTTTCTCAGTTCACTATCACCTACTTCACCAATCTTAACCATGTAACAAGATCTTACATCATGGATCATAAGTACCTTGGGTGGAATGGATGAGAGAGCTCCGGTCAAATCACTCTGAATTGCACTTTTAGGAATGGCTCAAAAATTGAGAGGTGCACATTCATCACTTCGTACTAACTAAATTTGTTGTTGTTCTCCCTCCATATGTTTAACTAGTACGGAAGTGCTTGCAGCCATAATCTTGAAATTAGGGTTCAAAAAATGAAGAACAGAGTACCTCGGTAAGTAGCACTTCACACTATTCACCTTAGGATTGCTGAGGACACACTTACAAAATCTTTGATGCTAACTTCATCAAGATCAATTCTGCAAATTCTTCAATCACTCGGTAAACAATGAAAATCGCAAGGTAAAAATGAAGAATAAACTATTCATCCTTTATAGATTTCAAAAGGTCAAGGTAGGTAAGCAATAAATATTCTGCCCATTGAGTTAGTGCAAGCCAACTATTCTCAGCTTTCTAACACAACTTGCATCCCACTCGGCTTACTAAACTCAGCCAATATAGAACTTACTCATCCAACAAACTCGGCACACACTAAAGAACTCGGCCTTAGTGTCCACAACTAGTGCTTGGCACCTGTAGTGCAATTAGCTCTTCTCAGCATTTGTCTTCAAAATGTGTCCTGGTGCATCTTAACATATGCAAATATGGACTTTGGTACATTTCATGTTAGGAACTGATGTAAGATAAGAGTTTTAAATGCAGTTCCTTACATACCTCTTTTGCTTAGTTGGAGATGATGTGATCACCTAATCCATTGGATTGGGTGACCTCGTCTATACTAGCTTCACTTCTACATGGTTCAGATATCTTAACCCATGTCTAGTTCATCTATGCTCTAATCTTCTCAATAGTAGGAGTAGATACCCTAGTCTTACAATCTTTCCTTGTATGACCAATTTTCAGACAACTGTGACAAACTAGGCTTCCATTCATCCAACTCTTAGACTTTCCTCTGAAATGTGTCCTTATGTATTTTTTTGGAACATGTCCATACTCACTACAGTAATGACAACTATTCCATGTGTTGTAGTCCCACTTGTAAGTATTGCCTTTTCTTGGTGATTTCTCTTGGGCCTTTGATGTCCATTGTTGTTTACCTTTAGATTTGCAATCTTGTGCTCTATGACCATATTTCTAATAGTTATATCAATTACCATTGAGTCTAGGTGTGGAAGGTGCATTTCTTGCCTTTGTCTTACATTCACGTGCTTAATGTCCAAACTTATTACAGTTAAAGCAGTAACCATTAAAGTTAGTTTTAGGATTGGACTTACCATTCTTTCTTCAAAAAATGTTTGCTGTATGACATGGTTTCCCATAGTGGTGGCAAACATGTTTTTTGTTTCTTGGATTTGCATACCATCTTTCACCTGTCTTAGATGATTCTCCTTCTTTAGTGGTTGTATGTTGTTCAGTGTGACCTAATCTAGAAGAATCTTTAGGTCTTCTTGATGCTTCCACTAGTTGTTCAAAGTAGCTCAAATATGCATTGGGATCATTCACTCTGTTGTTAAGTTCTTTCTCAAATCTCAATTCATCTTTCAACTGACTATTCTTAGATCTAAGATTTACAATCTCCAAGTCTTTCCTGCTAATCTCTTGATTCACAAGTAGCAGTTGATTTTCCATGTCAACTTGATTGACTGTCATTGTTGGTACATCATGTGTTCTTTCATCAAGTCTGATAGTCATCACTCTTTTGTCTTCTTCTGCCATAGCCTTGTCATCTTCGGCTTTCTTTTTATGTTCAATAACTTCACACATTCTTATTGATTGGGCTTCTTGTTCCTTTTTCAAAATTTTGACTTCTTCACATAGTGCACTGTTCTTTTCTAGTAGATCTGCTATTGCTACATCACTCTCAGTAGAATCTTCATTCTAAAATAGATTTTTGGTTTCCTCTTTCTGATAATGAGTGTCATTCATTTGTTTGGCCAAATCTTTCCTTGCTATCAAGGACTTCTTTAATTCTTGTCTTTCTGTCTCAAGCTATTGTAGTGCTAGCTGAATATCAATCTTTTGATTCTCAATGACTTTACCCATCTTGTAGATCTCCATCTCAAGATCTATATTCTCAAGATGATTATGACTTTCTAGAGAACTAAGCTCTGATACCAATTGTTGGAAATACAATAATGGGAAAGCAAGATACTGAGAGGGGGGGGTGAATTAGATCTTTAAATTTAAACACTTAAAACAAACTGATCCATATTCATACATATATGAATCTAATGCTATATCAAATAGCATCCACACAATGAAATAAATAACTCATAACACAAGAACTTGGTAACCCAGAAACCCAAATAGGTAAAACTGGGGTGGGGATGACACCCACAAAATTCTTCACTACTATAGTAATAAAGTGTGCCTGTTAGGGCTACAAAAGTTGATTACAAAATGCAATCTACCCTGTTAAAGGTCTACCCGGTTAAGAGCTAAATATCATTACAATCTACCCTGTGAAAGGATTTCTACTTACAATAAAGTAAGCACTCTATTAGGAGATTTAGAAAGGTCTATTAGAACCACTCTATTAAGAGATTTTCACCTGATACAATGATTAGAATATTTCAAGTAATGATCCTTCGTTATGCACTTAGATGCTGATGATGGATCTCATCTTTCCAGTACCTTCTGTGATCTCACAATCTGATATGTCTTTACTCTGCTGTTCACTGTGCTTTCACTCTACTTGATCTCTGCTTCTTAACAAAATAACCCTCTGTGCATTTCACTTTAAAATGCAGTCACCACTTCTCTCCACACACTTACAAATAGGGTTTAGAAGCAATCTTATATATCTATTCAAGTCTGATAGTGAGATCTAGATCAACGATCAAGATCTAATACCCATACCTCCAAGGTATTACAATTAATTATTACAATAGATCATGCATAGGATAAAACAATTAAATGCATAACCAACTCCGTAGGAAAATATTAAATGCATACATAAGTCATCCCAAAAAGCTTATATAAGTTAGCCTGAACACTTATCCTCGAAGTTTGAATCATTCTAGACATGTATACAAATACTGTTCTACTCAACACTTAACATCTCTGTTTCTCGGCACTAAGTATCCTACTTGGCTCGGCATGATACAACTCGGCAACCTGAATATTTCTTGGCAATGTTGCTCAGCCTTGAATAGTTTTAGCTTGGCAATATTACTTAGATAGCATTATGGATGGTGGATAGGGGATGTAGAAGAAATGTATGGTAGAATAGTATGTATGGAGCTTTTCCCAAAGTGTAGAGTTCAAGGGAATGAGGATAGATATGTGGATTTGGAAGAAAATGAATTTGTGATATGAATATGGTGGAAGGAATCAAGCATCTAGTTCCATGGATGGTGTCCCTAGATATTTTTGTTTTTGTTTTTATAATGTATCAAGGAATTTTAGATATATGCTCATAAATGTTGGTAGGATTATGGAAGGGAGATAAAATGGATTGGGGAGATGGGGAGGGATAAGGTTTTATTTATAGGATGTTATTAATGGGATGGAAGGATGGGGGACTATTGGTACTGTATAATGGATGGGAGGTTGAAAGACTTGTGAGTAAATGGATAAAGGATTTGGAAATATGATCATTGGAACACACCTTGAAGGGTGGTGAAGTAGTGGAGGAGGATATTTTGAAGGATATGGAGAAAATGTGGATTTTGGGATGTAGGGACCCAAAATTGATGAAGAAGATGATGGACTTAGGATAGTGGATTTTGGGACATAAGGGACCAAAATAGATTTGGAAGATGGGATATTTTAGATGGAGGACTCGAAAAATTATGAATGGAAGAATATTTTGTATTAGAAAGGTTGGATGCCAAGTTTGATTTTTATTTTACATGCATTTCTTCAATGATTAGCTTGGGAATGCACATGATTTTTGAATTTTTCTTTTGGACCTTTGTGGCCTTTTGAATTTTCTTTCTTTTGGATCATATTTTTATTTTCTTGAACATGTCTTTTATTTTTTGTGGATTTTGGATTTTATACATTTTAGCTTTGGCATCCGAATTTATTCCACTATCAATGGTATGGGTGCATGAGGATGGATGGTATGGAGAGTTTATGGATGGAATGATGGAGGGTTAATGTTGGAAAGAATTCAAGGATGTGTTCCTTTTTTTATATTTCATAGGGATTTGAGGTGATGGAGTGGTGGACTTGGATCTAATGGATGGATGTATGTAAGGTCCAAAAATGGATGGAAGGGATGAGAGATTTTGTTTTGGGATATAAGGACCCAAAATGGACATGGATGAGGAAGGAATGAAGTTTTGGACATAAGCACCCAAAATGGATGTGGATGAGGAAGGGATGGATTTTTGGACATAAGGGCCCAAAATGGATGTGCAGGATGGGGTGTTGGTTGTATTTCCAGTTTTGTAGTCTGCCTAGTAAAATTTTGAAGTTCCCTATCTTTTCTTTGCTCAAGAGTTGAAAGTCATGTCTGAAAATTGCTTAAATATCTCTGCAAATGGTGTTTTTAACCATAAACCTAGTGAAAAATGTCCAAAAACCTAAGTCCTAGGTTTGTTTATGTTCAAAAATGGCAAAAAACCATAATATCTCAGTCGATTTTCTATTTTCAAGTTACTTTTTTGTAACTTAAGTTCTGAGAATAAAGCATGTGCTTATTATGTTAGTCGCTTAGTCTTGTGAAGTAAAAAGAATATTCCATTATGTATAGAGACTTAAAGAAAATCCTTTGTCATGTTATCTCCTGATAAAAAGAATATACCTCAGCGGATATGAAGACTTAACGCAGACTGTTCATCTCAATTCAAATCTAACGGTGGTTGGGAAGTCTCTAAATAAACCCTATAGTTTAAAAATCATCTAGCAACACTGAGTTTCTATAGCCATGAGGTCTCCTGATCAAACTTGAGTTAGATGTCAGTTTCAGTATTAGTGTTGTCTCCTAGTCCTGAAAGAAATCATGGGTTAAGTTAAGAATCATGAGACTTGGCGACAACCACAGGATGAAAAGAGATCCAATGACACTCGCGAGGTTGTTGTAAAGTTTTGAAAATTCAAAGGTGATCCAACGATTAGGAGAAAAAAGGATAAAATGAGACACATGTTCATCAGTCATGTAGTCTCTAATGAAAATTCAAAGTAAAAAATTAGGGTTTTCTTTGAAGATCTAGAGACTTGGCGTCGACCATTAGATGTAGAAAAAGGAAGATCAATGGTAGTCAGGTTATCTCTAGATGAAAATAATAAAAGTAAAATTATACAGTGATAAAGAGACAAAGCTTTTTTCCACGTGGTGTCCACATAAACCATAAGTTAAAATATTTGTTCAGCAACAAAGAGATATAACAGTCACCAAGTCTTCGAAAGTGAGCTAAGGTTAAAGATCAGTTAGTAGATGGCTTAGTCGCAGTGCCTCCGAAATAAAATGAGTTAAGAGATTTCATCAAGCGATAAGGAGATAATTGTTGATTTGGAGTTTGATCCAATGGTAGTCGCTAAGTCTCGGTATGAAACCATAGTTAAAGAGAATATTCAACAACAAAGAGATTACACAGTCGTGAGGTCACTAGAAGTAGAACTATAGTTAAAGTGGAGACTTTTCTTCAGCGCCATGGTGGACAGTTGCCAGCCAATAGATTTTCAGAGATTTATGCCAAATGGAAAAGTCGTCGAGTTTTGTTTATTGATAGCCAATCAGGTTTGATTTTTATCTCTTTTCAAATTTTATAAGGTTTAAATAAGAAAAATGCACTCATTGATGTTTTATTGCATGTCAGTTTGAAATGCCATGGCTAGAAACATAATTGATGTCAAAGTATGTAAACTAATGGTAGAAGTGATTGAATTGTAAGTTTTCAAGTTTCGAAGAGATGGATGCATTGATTTCTCAGATACAAGTAAGCATATCCATTGTCATTTTATTTTACTAGCTTCCAAGTTTTTAGAGCTAAGAGTTTCATAAAAGATTAGAATTTTCTAAGAAGAGTAGAGTTTTCCAGTAGTGTGTTTTGAAAGAAGTGATTTCCTAGTTCAAAATTCAAAAGGAATTGTGATTGGTGGTGTTTTTAGTGCTCAGAAGTTCAATTCACAAAGTAATTGATAGCTTGTGGTGAGGGTTTGTAGGAGATTTGTTTCAATATCAGTAATATAAATTGGAACAGAACAAGATGAGTCAGGCAATGAGTGTGGCCTCTACCAGTGGAACAAGTGGTGATGTCGATGATGACATGAAAGGGAAACACAATTATTCTGAAGAAGTCATCTCCTTGTTGCTAGGATCAAGCCAAAATAGAAAGGTAAGTGTTGATACTCTCATTGATGATTTTCATTTCATTAGGGATGCTAAAACTCTAGGCCCTTCTGGTTATTCCCTATTCAATTACTTCTATAATAATAGTGATTAAGTTGTGCCAACCTCGAACCCATGGACCTATGGAATAGCCAAATTAATAGTCCCTGATATCTTTGTAGATGCCAATTTCATCTTAGAAATGGCCAGTAGGTATTATACCCTAACCAAAACAATAAAAAGGGATGATGGGAAAGCCCTAGTAACCCTAGACATAAACTCATTCATGAAAGCATTCAATGTATACCATCCCATGGCCATAAGGATAAACTTGGAGAGTTTAGATAACAGGTATATGAGAGAGTCTGGAATTGCTTCCAAATTCATTCAGGAACATCATGTGCCAAGGAGAATGAAGAATTACTTTGCACCCATCCCAGGGACTGCTCCATACTACTACAAGGACCTAAAGTTTTACATGAATTATATATCCTATGCATTGTTTAGAGTGTTAGGAAAGGATGGAGGACCTGAGAGAATCACCTCAGACATCCTTATGATGGTCCTGGATATGCAGAGCCCTCATACAAGTACCAATTATGATTATATTCAGTATATAATTGATCAAATAAATCAAGGATTCATTGATATCTTGAAAAAGAATAACAACCCTAGATTCATGCATTATTCCATTTTAATGAATTTAATTTTATATTACAACTTTCCTATTATGAACTGTCAGTATTTGAGGCCTCAGAGGTTTCATCAGAACCAGGCCAATCCCATTCAATTTTTGTTGAGAGTGTGGAACTATACCTCAAGGGAACATGAATTTTGTGGTTTTCAAAATTGGATATTATATCCAATACTTAAATGCCTAGGTGTAAACAATATAAGGCTTCCAGTAAAGGTGCTACAACTACTTAGGTCGTGCCAGTATGTTGATAAGTGGCCAGGAGATCACAACTGGGGTGAATTCTACTATGAGAAGAATTTTACATTGATCAGGGTGTATGGTTGTACTCACCCACCCCATGTTCTACCATTCCATGTGCCACCAAGGATTGTGGTAATGGAATTTGTCAAACACTTAATTTTGACAAACAAGGAACACTTTGCTCCTCACAAGAAGGGTACATTTACCCCAAGATAGTTTAGGGTATACAATTTTACAATTGGTAAAAGGGAATTAGACCTAGTAAATAATTGGATGAGCCTCTACAAAATGAATGTAGCCCTCTACAGATAAATTTACATAGAAGGATTAATTTTGAGTTCCAAGAAGCTATTGACACCCACCATTCCATATACAAAGGATCATGAGGAATGCATGGAAGAAGACCTAATAAGAAATATATTGGAGGATGAGGAGGTTGATAAAAGGGATGAAAATTTTAATGAATTGATGGACTTAGAGAGACAGGTAAAGAGGAAGGGAATTTATTTGGGGGGTTTCTTCCCATACTTTCCATATTTAAAGAGGTTTGATGTCATGATTGAGTCTCATACTCTGTTATGCAATCAGTTTGAAGATACACTTGTAGTGCCAGAGAAGGGCCATAAAGGGCACTCATCATCATAATAAGATGAAGATAGTGATGAAGAGTATTCAGTAGCTAGCTCCCCTCCAGTAAACCAAGCATTTTTTGAAGAACAAGAAACTGAGGGTGAGAACATTATTGACCTAATAGAGGTCCCAGAAACTGAGTTTACAAATGAGCCCCCACCAAAAACACAAAGAGTTGAAATAGGGGAACCATCTCAAAATAAAGAGAAGAAGAAAGAAAAAATTGGTGCTCTTATTATTGGTAACAGAGCCTATGACCATCAATTGAGGAAACAGATAAGAGCAAGGAAGAAACTGCAAAAAGATGAAGAAGAGAAAATAGAGTTGCCTCTCATGACATGCACAGATGAAATATTGATATATCAAGATGAATTTCTAAAGGATGACAATTTAATCAAGACCAAGGAGTTCAAAGAGTTCCTCATCTAGAACAAACAATAGTAGGTTAGTGCACAATTGCAGCTGGCAGGTGGTGATCAGTGACCAATGAGGCTCTACAAACATTGTAGGATTATGATCCTGAATTAGAGAAAATCACACTAGAGGAGGCAAGACAACTAGTAAAGGCCAGTGGGATGCTATTAGAAGAAGGGTGGGATTTGGCCTCTACTTTCATTATAGATCAAATTAGGAAGAAACATGATGTAAATTTGTCATCACAGACATAGGTTGGGGAAATTATCAGAGGATGGATACAATCCAAAGTCCCAAGCCTTAGCAATGTGGATTTTAGCTCCAAAATATTAGAATGCATCCCTAATAAACATCCTGGAGAAAATGGAAGGAAATACGATTATCTGGTCTATCTAGAATACATGAGACTTGGATATTTCCCAAGTTCTCACCCATTTTTCTCAATTGAATGAGGCCAAGGCTGTCCAATGTCTAAAAATTTCAAGAAGCTCACCAGTGAAACTAGTGATATAGTCAAGGATAGGGAGTTGGATTTAAACAAGATCAAAGCACAAGAGAAGTTGATAGCATAGCTCACACAGAGACTTCTTAATATGCCAGAAGCTGCCCTAGATCCAAAAGAGGTGCAAGATACTGAGATCCAAATAGAGGAAACAAAGCATACTATAGCAGAGACATGGAAAGAGGTTAAGGAGCACAATAATGTTGTTTTGGGTGCATTGACAGGAATTTTGTAGCATAGGTTAGATATCATAAAAGATAAAAGTGATATAGTACATGAAGCCTATGGAAAATTTCCAGGTCTGCAAGTAGAGGTGAACAATTTTTTCTCAATGTTGAACACTTATTATGCAACTTGGTCTGGGAAAACAACATTGTTTGAAAGGTTGGCATCTTTTCAACCACTTAGGTCAAAACTACCAGAGATAGCAACCCAGGTTGGGGTTGAGATAGAGAAAATAGGAGCCACCTTATCCTTTTTCAAAGGTTTAACATGTTTGGGCCTAGTTACAACAGATTTGTGCCTCCAATCAAATTAGAGGACAATCAGATCAAGCCACTAGGTGTATGGGAGTCAGGATTTGACACCGTGTTACCTAATAAAGAGGTATATGTTTCTTACAAGGGAGAGCTAGATATGGAAAGATACAACAAGGTTCTGGATGACGCATTTAAGGCAGAAACATATTTCAATAAGTTTATCACAGATGTCAAGAGTATTACTAATGCCAAGTGGGAAACATAGAAGACCCAGTTGGAGAATATATAGAATTTTGAATGGCCAAAAGAATAAGATTTTAAAGCATGGGACATATTAACAAAGACCAAGAAGAAAAATCCTATCACTATTGACTTGGACATCATTGATGAAGAATAGGAGGACACATGGCACCTGTTCTTTGAACATAGGAAGGTTAGCTATCATAAAGACTAGTGTAAGTTAGCCTGTATTGGTGGTCACTAGGTCTCATTGCAAATATCAAATGCTATCATGAACATATATAGACAAAGGTTCCAAAGATCACAAGAAGACAAGGATCAAATCAGATCTTATTCTCCATTTTTGTCCATCCACCGCTTGGTTCTTTCCTGTCTTTTGTCTTTTCTCAATTTTAGGGTTAGGTCTTAAAACCATCCAAATCTTGTAGCATAATTACTTCTTAAGGATTCCAAGATGGTTTAAGTCTATATATAGACCTCATTGTAACATTTATTAAGGAGGATGTAATATAATTACAAGGCAGACTACTAAAATTTGTCTGAGCCTCTATACTTTTTTTGTCTATTTGGATGTATTTGAAGTATTAAGACATTAATATAATATATTGCAATCTCTATTTTACATCTTGGTTGTCTCTTTTCATTTCTAATACAGTTCTTGTATGTCTATTTGTAAGGCACTTAGACATACTGATCACAAGGTGATTGTGCAGTCATTTGTGAGCTCCTTCAAGGAAGGATTAATTATTTCAAATGACCCTAGAGAACTTAGCATTAATTTGAGGATTTGATGACAGTTATAGAACTAGAGGATAATTTGTAAGGAATTTTATCTTTGTTGCAAGTATTTCATTAATCCCCTTATTGTGGATTTATACCAAGATATTGACTATGTAGCCCATAGGATCAGGCATTGGTTTATAGTTTTGCAAGTAATTGTTCAATCATATAGCATTTAAGAACAAACACTCAAATATATTACACTTATAAAAGAGCATACATTCATAAGCAATTATACTCACAGAGTATACAATTCAAGTCTACTGATTCCTTTAAGAGAGAATCAAATAGGTTATCCCTCCTAAGTTCATAAGAACTATAAAAGGAAGAAGGATGAGAATCCTTATTGCATTACTATTTTTTGTTGTCAAAATACTAGTTTGGCTCATTAAGCTTTGTATCAGGTTATTCATAGTCACTTGCATAGTTATCTACTTATTGATATAGTAAAAGGAATTCAGTAAGTTAGTAAGAATATATAATCCACTATAAAGATATTGTCAATCAGTAATCATTCATAGGTAATACCTGCCTGAGTCAGTGGATCTCAAAAAAGGAGGAGGTAATAGTTTCCTCGGATATTATCTAAAACCTCATCAATTAGGAATTTCTCTTGCTTGAATCAGTTATTTCAATATTGGGAGTCATAGAGTTAAAACAAAAATTCAAGCATTTTGACGTTCAGCAAGAAAATCCCTAACAAACTGGCGACTCTGCTAGGGATTTGAAATAATTATCTCAGACTCTAGTTGAAGAAGATTCAATTTTGTTGAATTTAGTTACAGTTAATTTTTTCCTATTTTAGGTCATTCTAGTAGTATTTATATTTCCTAAACTTGTGGTTGGGTAGTGAATCTAAAGAAAATCTTTCAAATCATTGCATAAGTGCAACATTTTTATAAATATGAATACTAGGTCAAGAATGATAGAAAATCTATAAATGGAGTTGGATAGTGGGATTCCCACTACTTAAAAAATTAATTTGTCTTGGAGAGAGAAGAGGAACCAAGCAAATATCATTAACTCTACTCCAAAAAATGAAGAAGACAACACTAAAAGAAAGGATGCCAATCAGTCTAGTCATGAGGGGACTACCTCAGAGTATGAAAATTCCCTAGACCTAGGACTAGAAACCTATGCAGTCACTACTACTTCTAGTGGGAGAGACAAAACTGACATAATTAGCTCAGACTCTAAATTTCCTTCTGATGAGCTTGCAGAGGAAGAAAGAATCCTCATAAAATAACTAGACCTTATTCAACAAATGAAAAGGGAAAAGGAACATAAAAAGAAAAAAAACATGAGCAGAAGGATGTTGACAAGTATAGGAGAAGATCTCTGAGACATCAAGAAACAAAAAATATTGAGAAGTCTTGCAGAGAATAAGAGACTCCAAATACTCACAGATATTTAGGTCCTCAAAACTTCAGAGATAAAGGAAAGCATAAAGTTACAGAAACAGGAGTTGAGGAGCCAAAAACTCAAAAGAACTTGACTGAGAAAATTTCTAAACAGACATTGACCTTGAAAATATGAAAAAATAAAGAGAAACTATGGCCAAGATGTTGGAGACAGTTAAACCAAAAGATGCTACTATAGAGATGAAGAGAAAATTTGATTTTTTGCAATCTACTACAATCTCCTTTGCTGATACAGAGAATCCTAAAACATCAAAAAATAAGGCTTCTTATTTCAAAGACCATAGAAAATTATTTTCTCCTAAAGAAAATGAAAAGTTCCAAAGGAGACCTATTCCTGTAGAAAGGTACAGACAATTTTCTTTCTTTGGAATTCTAGTTATCCTAATGCAATACTAGAAGATATGGGAGAAAAGCTTCCAAAATTCTCAGGAAATAATGTTGTTACTTGTGAAGAGCATTTAAGAAAATTATTTGATGTTATGGATGATTTAAATATCAATCATGAAGATGTCCTTATGATATTATTTGTACAATATCTAGTATAAGATGCTAGGGAATGGTTTAGGAGTCTATCTCATCTGTAGGAACAATGGATGAACTGATTGATTTATTCAAGGATCAATATGGTGATAATACTAATGAAGGATTTTTTCTCAATGAATTCCAAAATATAAGGAAGAACTCAAATGAAGAAGTAACTGAGTTCAATACAAGATTCCAACGAGCTATGCATAAGTTGTTTCAAAAAATGAAGTTGGATCAAAAGGTATGTCTTGCTACCTATCTCAATGCTTTTGATTCAAAAATGGGCTATGCACTTCGAGATAAGAATCCAAGAACATTAATAGAAGCCTACAAAACAAATATGAATATAGAGATGAATAGGAGGATATTAGGAAATTTGGGTAAAAGAGAGGATCCATGCTTTAATAGGAGTAATCAAAAGGACCCTAAATATAAAGAGTACAAGGCTTCACAAAATAATAAGCCATCCTATAATAATAACTATAACCCACAAAAATAGGATGTAAAACTACCCCTATGGTACCCAATCCAAGGACAGTAAGCCTATTGTTCCACTAAGGAAAGACAAACCTGAGAATAGGACTCCTGATCCCCTACATAAAAATACTATTCACATGTGTACTGACGAATTTTGGTGTGAAGCTTGTGAGGCACCACACAATCCTAATTTTTTCATTATTTTCTTAGATTTAAAAGAAAATAAAGAGAAATAAAAGGATGCAAATGAGTTATGTGATTATAGTATGAATAATGCTTATTCTTGTCATGATATGGATTCTGATGAGGAAATTGAAAATCATGACATATATGGCTCGCAAGGTAGAATGGAAGCTCATCAGCAACAAATCTTGTCAGATAGTGAAGAAGAAGAAAGGGTTGATCACATAAGGTGTTATGCCCAAAATAGTCAGGAACCCTCAGTAGTGAGAAAAGCCTCTGATGAAGAAAAATCCATAATCACTGCTGATTTGGTAAACAAAGCTAGAAACAACTATCACCTAAGAAATAGAGTTGTTGGTAATGTTGGTAGTCAGCCATCAGGCATCTTCATAAAATAAAATAAGACAGATGCCAAATATTTACCTAAAAAAATGGACTTGGGGAAAATGCAAACAAACCTAAGGTCAAAATAGTGAGTAAAGTCAATGAACCAAAAGATTTACATGTAGAAAAGGATAAAGAGCCAGAACTAAGTTCTTCTTCTCCCAAAGTAGAAAATAAGAAATCTAAAAGGGAAGAACCTATTGTGAATATTCAGATAGAAGAGAATAATATCATTGTAGAAAATCCTAAGACCTCTGATGTAAAGTATACTCTAGTAGATATGGGACAATGTTTATCTCAGATGGCTGTGAAGGTCACATTCCTAGAGATGATGAGAATAAAAGAACACAAAGAGAAAGTTCTTTTAGTGTTGAATAATGTATCACCAGTAAAACCTCAAAAAATAGAACATATTGAAAGGAAACTCAACAATAAGGGAAAGGATCCTGAGGGGATGATCTATGAGATCCCTTGGATTTACTTAAACACTAATACTTCTGTAGGGGTTGTTGACCCCTTTTTCTTGACATTGGTAATAAATGGAAAGATGCTCAAAAATTGTATGATCGACTTAGGAGCATCTAATACAGTCATGCCTATAGAAATTATGAGATCCATGGGTTTGCAAGTAGATACTCCCCATGGGAGGTTTCAAGCAATGGACTCAAGATAAATCCCTGTTGTTGGAACCATTGAAGCCCTACCTTACAAATTAGCCATATGCCCATATACAGTGTTGACTATGAGTGTACTGGTGGTTGACATACCACCACATTATGGCATGTTGTTGTCCAGAAAATGGAGTGCTTCAATGGGGGGTAGTATTCAGTGTGACTTATCCTATGCTACTTTCAATATAGTTGGAAATAATGTAAAGGTGTCTAGAGAGGGAAGAACACCTCATATGATAGAATTGCATGAGGATACAAATATTAATTATTGTGTTGACATTGACATGAAAAAATTTAGAATCAAAAGGAGTACTCACCAATGTGAAAATATTGATCCTTTGGTGAAAGAGTTGTTTACATAGAGTGATGGTTTGTGGCAAATGTATTTTGAGGGAGCCTGCTCAAAAGAAGGATAAGGAGCTGGATTTCTACTTATATCTCCATCAGGTACCACATTCAAATATTCTTTTCTGCTATTTTTTAAGTGTACAAATAATATAGTAGAATATGAAGCTTTGTGTCTAGGGCTAGATATTGCTACTAAACATGGTATAAATTTTTTAAAAGTCTATGGTGACTCAGAGTTAGTAGTAGCCCAAGTGAGGTCCAAATATGCTGTAAAGAATGACTGATTAAAAATGTATAGACATGCTATTTGGGACCAAATAGAATTATTTGATGCCTTCAATATAAATTGGATAGAAAGGTCTAGAAACATTATGGAAGATTTCTTAGCTAATGTGGCTTTGAAAACTGATAATATGACCTTAAATGGGGTATCAATTGTTGAGGTTAAAAGAAGACCAGTTGTCCCAGACAATATTTACAACTGGAAAGTATTTGAGGATGACCAAGATATCCTTAGATTTCTTCAGTGCCTTGATCATTATGAAGACCAGCGCATAGATTGCAATAATTTTCTTGAGGTCATTGATGGTAAGGATTATATATTAGGGGATGAGGTTGTCCAACTCAGTTCTAACTAGATTCCTAATGGATTGGTAGAACTAGAGGCATTGTTTACTGATCAGAATGAACATACACTAATAATAAGCAATGCCAAGATTGAGGATTTAGAGGAGATAAATTTGGGGTTAGAGAACACTCCTCAAGTATTTTATATTGGAAAAGGATTGGACTCTCATGTCATAACCAACCTGATAAAATTACTGAGAAAACATAAGCACATTTTTGCATGGTCATATGAAGATCTTAAAGCTTATAGAGATGATCTTTTCCAACACGAAGTCCCACTCAAAACAAATATGAAACCATTTAGACAAAAGCAGAGACCCATTAATCCTCTGTTGGCTCCTAAGATTCAACAGGAGTTGATGAAATTAAAGGATGTTGGAATTATTCAGCCTATCAGGCATTCAACTTGGGTCTCAAACCTAGTACCACTAAGAAAAAAGAATGGTGATATAAGACTGTGTAGATTTTAGAAATCTGAATATTGCTTCCTTAAAAGATAAATATTCTCTACCAAACATGGAAGCAATGTTGGATAAGGTAACTAGCTGTGAGCTATTATCAATTATGGATGGCTTCTCATGCTACAACCAGGTGCTTGTAAAAGAGTCAGAGCAATTCAAGACTCCATGGGGAACTTATGTATATGTCAGATTGCCCTTTGGATTGATAAATGCAGGAGCAACTTTCCAGAGAGCCATGGATGTAGCATTTAAAGAGTTTATTGATTTATTCATGGTTATTTACCAATATGATTTGACTGCATTTTCTAAGAAAGAAGGGGATCACTATGAGAATTTGGAGAAATTTTTTAACAAAGCTTTAGAATATGGTGTTTCACTAAACCCTAGAAAATGTCATTTTGCGGTCACAGAAGGAAAGTTATTGGGACATATAGTGTCCAAAGATGGAGTTAGGATAGACCCTCAGAGAATAGAAGCCATTCAAAAGGTCATTTCTCCAAAGAATATAAAAGGTGTGCAATCTTTCCTTGGAAAGATTAATTTTATCAGAAGATTCATTGCCAATTTTGCTGAAATTGTCAAGCCAATAATCAAGTTGTTAAAGAAAGATGCAAAGTTCAAGTGGAATGAAGAGGCTCAGTTAGCATTTGAGAAAATCAAGCAAGTAGTGCAAGATGTCCCTGTTTTAAAATCTCTAGATTACAGTAAACCCTTTTCTTTGTTCTCATTTGCATCTTTTCACACTATTGTTGTTGTTTTACTACAGAAGGATGAGGAGGGAATTAAACACCCATTTGTATTCTTTAGCAAATCTCTCCAAGTTGTAGAATTAAACTATGAAATGATGGAGAAGTGGGCATATGCATTGGTAAAAGTTGTTAAATTATTTATACCTTACTTATTTTGTGCCAAAGTTATTGCATATGTTCCTCATTCAACAGTGAAATATATTCTTACCCAATCATAAGTGATTGGTAAGAGATGTAAGTGGATTAACAGAATTCAAGAATTTAACTTAGAAATCCATATTACAAAATTGGTTAGAGGACAAGGTTTTAGCAAAACTAATGACTGAAGAAAATTTGGACTTGGTACAAGTAAATAATGTAGTGATACAAGATTCAAAAATAACCAGTATTAAAAGATAGCCATTCTATGTTGACATCATGTATTACCTTAAAAATGCCAAGTGTCCTAAAAACATGTCAGATAATCAAAAGAGGAGTCTTAAGTTACAAGCTCAGAATTACACCTTGATTCAAGGAGATCTGTACTGGAAAGATAGAAATGGTGTACTAGTGTTGTGTCTAGATAAAAACCAAGCTGAGAAAGTACTAATTGAAATGCATGCTGGAATATGTGGTGGGCATTTTTCTGCCAAGACCACTGCTCATAAGATTTGAGGGCTAGATATTATCGGCCCAATGTATTTAAAGATACTCATGCATTTATCTAGAAATGTGAGCCTTGCCAGAGGTTCTCAAATAAATTAAAATTCTCAAGTGCCCTTATGTTGAACCCTATGAGTGATGAAGCACCTTTTACAATGTGGGGTATTTATTTTATTGGAGAATTCTCAGAAAAATCTAGTAGGGGACACAGTTGGATACTTGTTGCCATTCACTATTTTACAAAGTGGATAGAAGCTATTCCCACTAAAAAAGCAACAAGAAAAGTGGTTAGTGAGTTTTTATTAGAAAATATTTTAACCAGATTTGGTGTCCCTACCAAGCTAGTTATGGATAATGCTATGTGTTTTAGATCTGATGAGATCAAGGATTTCTGCCATGAATATGGGATCATAATGTCTTATTCATCCCCATATCATCCTCAAGAAAATGGCCAGGAAAAATCTAGTAATAAGAGCATTCTGAAGATTTTAAAGAAGACTTTAGAAAAGAACAAAAGAGCTTGGCATACCAAGTTGAAATTAGCTCTATGGGATGATAGGATAACAGTCAAGAAAGCCATTGATAAGTCACCATTTGAACTTGTGTATGGTCTACAGTCTAGGATGCCTATCAATAATCTATTACCTATATACAAGTTCATGCAAGAAGAAGAGATAGAAATTTTTGATCCAATGAAAGATAGAATAATGTAACTAGTTGAACTTGATGAAATCAAAAGAGATGGTTAGAAAGAGAACATAAAGCTACAACAAAAAATGAAGTATCTACTTGATTAAAGAGCAGGTTGCAGAAAGTTTATACCTGGTGACCTTGTACTCCAATGGAATGTGAGAGCAAAGGATAAAGGTAAGCATAAAAAGTGTGAATCTTTATGGCTTGGTCCTTTTATTATTTCTCAGAGCTTTGGTAAAGACTCCTATATCTTAAAGAACATGAATGATGAAGAATATGAATTTCCAGTGCATGGGCAGTTCTTGAAGCCTTTTTTTAGTTGAAAGTGAAAGTTTTATGCACAAGTAAATATCTCTGTATTATATGTCAATAGGTGTGTTTCTTTCAGTAGTGTGTTTATTTCTGCAATAGGTTAGTCAGCATTTTTTGAAGTGTTCTGCAACCAGAGATTCTATGGTTCTTGATATAAAATTGCGTTTAATCATCCTTAGATAGATCCACTATTGGTTGTATTTCCAATTTTGTAGTTTGCCCAGTAAAATTTTGAATTTTCCTATGTTTTCTTTGCTCAAGAGTTGAAATTCATGTCTGAAAATTGCTTAAGTATCTTTGAAAATGGTGTTTTAAACCATAAACCTAGTGAAAAATGTCAAAAACCCTAAGTCCTAGGTTTTTTTATGTTTTAAAATGGAAAAAAACCCTAATATCTTAGTCAAGTTTCTATTTTCAAGTTACATTTTTGTAACTTAAGTTCTGAGAATAAAGCATGTGCTTATTATGTTAGTCGCTTAGTATCATGAAGTAAAAAGAATATTCCATTCTGTCTAGAGGCTTATCCAAAAGCCTTTGTCATGTTATCTCCTGATAAAAAGAATATACCTCAGTGGATATGAAGACTCAACACAGACTGTTCATATCAAGTCAAATATAACGGTGGTCAGGAAGTCTCTGAATAAACCCTGTAGTTTAAAAATCATCTAGCAACACTGAGTTTCTATAGTCACGAGGTCTCGTAATCAAACCTGAGTTAGATGCCAGTTTCAGTATTAGTGTTTTCACCTAGTCGCAAAAGAAATCATGGGTTAAGTTAAGAATCATGAGACTTGGTGACAACCATAAGATGAAAAGAGATCTAATGGTAGTCATGAGGTCGTTGTAAAGGTTTGAAAAGTCAAAGGTGATTTGATGATTAGGAGACAAAAGGATAATTTGAGACACATGTTCATCGGTTGCATAGTCTTTAATTAAAATGCAAAGTAAAAAATACACCTAGCAACTTAGAGATAGCAGTCGCGAAGTCTCATAAAAAATTAAGGTTTTCTTTAAAGATCTGGAAACTTGGTGCCGACTGTTAGATGCAGAAAAAAGGAAGATCAATGGTAGTCGGGTTTGCTCTAGATGAAAATAATAAAATTAAAATTATACAACGATAAAGAGACAAAGCCTTTTGTCATGTGGTATTCACATAAACCATGTGAGTTAAAATATTTGTTCAACGAAAAAGAGATATAATAGTCTCCACAAGTAAGCTAAGGTTAAAGATTAATTAGTAGACAACTTAGTCCCAGTGTCTCTGAAAGAACATGAATTAAGATATTTCATCAAGCAACAAGAAGATAACCGTTGATCTGAAGATTGATCCAACGACAGTCGCTAAGTCTCAGTATCAAACCACAGTTAAAGAGAACATTTAGATACAAAGAGATTACACAGTCGTGAGGTCGCTAGAAGAAGAACCAGAGTTAAAGTGGAGACTTTTCTTTGGTGCCATGGTGGACAGTTGCTAGCCAATATATTTTCAAAAATTTATGCTAGATGGAAAAGTGGTTGAGTTGTGTTTAATGATAGCCAATTAGATTTGATTTTGATCTCTTTTCAAATTTTATAAGCTTTAAATAATCCAAATACACTCATGGATAATTGATTGCATGTCAATTTGAAATGCAATGGCTAGAAACAAAATTGATGTCATAGTATCTAAACTAATGGCAGAAGTGATTGAATTTTAAGTTTACAAGTTTCGAAGAGATGGCCGCATTGATTTCTTAGATATAAGTAAGCGTATCCATTGTCATTTTATTTTACCAGCTTCTAAGTTTTTAGAGCTAAGAGTTTGATAAAAGATTAGCATTTTCCATGAAGAATAGATTTTTCCAGTAGTGTGTTTTGAAAGAAGTGATTTCCTGGTTCAGAATTCAAAAGGTATTGTGATTAGTGGTGTTTTCAGTGCTCAGAAGTTCAATTTACAAACTAATTGATAGCTTGTGGTGAGGGTTTGTAGGAGATTTGTTTCAATATCAGTAATATAAATTGGAACAAAAAAAGATAAGTTAGGCAATGAGTGTGGCCTCTACCAGTGGAAGAAGTGGTGATGCCTATGATGACATGAAAGGGAAACATAATTATTCTAAATAATTCATCTCCCTGTTGCAGGGATCAAGCCAAAATAGAAAGGTAAGTGTTGATACTCTCATTGATGATTTGCATTTCATTAGGGATGCTAAAACTCCAGGCTATTCCTTGTTCAATTACATATATAATAATAGTGATGAAGCTGTGCCAATCTCGAGCCCATGGACCTGTGGACTGGCCAAATTAATAGTCCTTGACATCTTTTTAGATGCTGATTTCATCTTACAAATGGCCACTAGGTATGATACCCTAACGAAAATAATAAAAAGGGATGACAGGAAAGCCCTAGCAACCATAGACAGAAACTCATTCATGAAAGCATTCAATGTATACCATCCCATGGACACAAGGATAAACTTGAAGAGTTTAGAGAATAGATATATGAGAAAGTCTGGCATTGCTTCCTAATTGATTCAGGAACATCATGTGCCAAGGAGAATGAAGAATTACATTGCACCCATCCCAGGGATTTCCCCATACTACTAAAAGCACCTAAAATTTTACATGAAGTATATATCCTATGCATTGTGTAGTGTTAGGAAATGATGGAGGACCTGAGAGAATCACCTCAGACATCCTTATGATGGTCCTGGATATGCAGAGCCTTCATACCAGTAGCAATTAGGATTATATTTAGTATATAATTGATCAAATGCATCAAGGATTCATTGATATATATAGAACAAGAAGGACAACCCTAGATTCACGCATTATTCCATTTTAATGCATTTAATTTTATACTACAACTTTCCTATTATGAACTGTAAGTATTTGAGTCCTAAGAGGTTTCATCAGAACCATGCCAACCCCATTTAGTTTTGGTTGAGAGTGTGGAACTACACCTCAAGCGAATAGGAATTTTGTGCTTTTGAGAATTGGATAGTATATTCAATACTTAAATTCCTAGATGTAAACAACACAAGGCTACTAGTAAAGGTGCTACAACTGCTTAGGCCATTCCAGTATGTTGATAAGTGGCTAGGAGATCACAACTGGGGTGATTTATACTATGAGAAGAATTTTACATTGATCAGGTGTATGGTTGTACTCACCCACCCCATGTTCTACCATTCCATGTGCCACCAAGGGTTGTGGCAATGGAATTTGTCAGATAGTTAATTTTGATAGACAAGGAACACCTTTCTCCTCACAGGAAGGGTACATTTACCCCAAGAAAATTTAGGTTCTACAATTTTACAATTGGTAAAAGGGCATTAGACCTAGTAAATAATTAGATAAGCCACTATAGAATGAATGTATCCCTCTACAGATACATTGACACAAAAGGCTTCATATTGAGTGCTAAGAAGCTATTGACACCCAACATTCCATATACAAAGTGTAAAGTGGTGGAAAGGGAGGTAAGGAGATTATTTGTTAATTGTTGTTTGATTTTCTTAGAGTGTGTTAAGGTCCTTAACCCTACTTTACATTTAATTGAATTTGATTGATTGTATATTGTAATTGTGATTAGGGAGAAGATAAGATGTTCCTCTTCTATTCCCAAATGCACAAATGGAAGATCCAAGTTGATCAACCCAAAGGAACGGCTAATGCACAAATGAATCAACTATTTGGAAAAAAGAATAGCAAGAAGGATCTTAAATTCTGTTAATTATTAAGCAAATATTATTTATTATAGTAATTGAAGAAATAATAGAAATATACTAACCTTAAGATAATGCAGATCAAAGAATGCTATTTTCTGAGGTCTGTAGACTATTTCTGGAAAAACTGAAGTATGATCCGGAACTGGAATACAGAGACGAACAAAACCCAAAAATATTTTTTCTGATCCAATGTTGTCTTATGAAAAAGGTCGACCTTAACTCACAAATTTCAACCCTGACCCAATAATATCGACCTTGACCTGCACAGGTCCAACATAAAATCTATTCGCGGAGCTTGACAGAAAGCGGAAAAGGGTATCCAGAACTGAGTCCAAATCTGCAGTCCTGAACCTGTACATGCAAGAAAAAGAGATTTGTTTGTTGGGGGGAGGGTTTTTCCTTAGTCAAACCCTGATTTAGGAATTAACCTTAAAGTCAATAAAGTATAGAATGCTAGCAAGTAGTAGAATAGAATCTAACAATGAAGCTATGATATTCAATAGATATGCAATTGTAATTCAAATGTAAGTGAGTATGTAAATATGAAAGCTTGGACTCAATAAAGACCATAAACATCCATGATTGTATGCTTGGAATCCACCTTGAAGAGATGATGAAAGAGTCTTGAGGATGCACAAAGGATCTTGAAGGAAGATCACACCACCATGATGGCTAGATCTAGGGTTTGAATGATGAATCTTG
>MU223839.1:1365744-1386659 GCA_018584345.1 Thuja plicata | reverse complement strand
ACCAATGCTTCCACCAATGCTTGGTCAAATTTTTGACCAATGGACTAAAAAATTGACAAGGATGCCATACTTTCCACCAATCCAATGGTCAAAATTTTGACCATTGGATTGGTGGAAAGTATGGCATCCTCATCGATTTTTTAGTCCATTGGTCGAAAATTTGACCAAGCGATGGTGGAAGCATTGGTCTAAATTTCGACCATTAGATTGGTCAAAATTTTGACGCATAATAAATACGTAAAAAATTTGACAAAAAAAGAACGACAAAAGTTTTGGTCATAAATTTGACCAATTACTGTTGAAATTTTGACCAATTTTCATCAAAATTTGAAGTCAAATTTACTAGTGATAAAAGAACAAAGGTGGGTTCATTCTTGCGGGAACTTGGTACTGTCTCCGTACAACAATAATGATCGAGGATTTTGAGGCATGCTCAGACCTGTGAAGCCAGGTGAAGTCGATGCCTAGTACCTGCAAGCCTACATCACAAAGCATAAATACATGTGCATAGATATACATATAATGAAGACAATACAGATAGATGATTGGGATCAATACATCGTGTGGACCTCAACTATGTGAGTAACTATGACTTTGTCCCGAATCATGAAGACACATATGATATATATGCACACCGTAAAGCATGAAGTATCATCATAATGAGGGTTAGTATCTTGAGCATTGGTTAGTCCTCAAAATCAAATCATGTTACTAAAAGATATTCATTTCCAAATCCTTAAGTACTGATAAAATAGTCATAAATAATTACATCAAAGTATTTAGAGAGGTACGCCATCATCTAGCCATTATACCTTTCAATGATTGGAGTTAGATTGATTATTTTCCAAGCATATATCTTAAGGATATTTCCACATTAAGAGAGAATCAATAGGGACAACTACTTACCATAGTCAACAATACCATGATCAATATGTGTAAGCACCTCTGACATACATGATTTATTCTGAGTAACCCTAATAGGAGAAGGTAAGGAAATCATTTATATAAGTTTGTGCATGCACCAAAGGATCCCTGAAGATAGTATCATTAGGATTAACAAGTACTAGATTATGAAACTATAAGAGTGAGCTACTAGAATAGTTCAGACAGGTATCACAAGTATCTAATCATTATGAGAAGTATCAAAAGATCTTACCATACTCAAACAAAAATAGAGATCTTCTATTAGGGTTAGAGGGGTATTACATGAACTGTATAGATGATCATAAGGTCATAATCTGGGATTATTGCAGAATGTCTCTTGCCTTGGTAAAGGAAGTCTTGAAAACCCCAATTCCCCTATAAGTTTGGGAGTATGATTCGGATGAGGTCCTAGAATCCATTTATACAAATGAAAATATATATGACAGGCCCATCATTAACTCAGAGATTGATAAGGACGAAAATGATGATATTGATTTCTGGGCAAGGCATGTGATGAGAACAACAAAGAAATGGATTAAGAGGCCCTACAAGATGAGCCCAATTCCTATGAAAACATTGATGGATCCACCTAAGATAGTAGATAAACAACAAGGGGATAAGTCTATCATCCCCAAGTATAAAAAGGCACTGCCTCAAAAGCCAAGGAAGGTATATGGTCATGAACAACCAGTGGAATATGGTTCTAATCCAAGGCATAAAAAATAAGGATGACACAGCAGATAGACCCTCCAATAGGGGTATCATAGGCTCCAACAAATGAAGGTCCATCCACCTTTGGCCAAACTCCTCTGACCACCAAGAAGGGGAAGAAAACATATAAGAGGAAGAGAACCTTTGTATCTCCATGACAGGAAACCGTGCAGGAGGATCCAAAAGAAGAAGAAGAGGCAAATCTAACCAAGAGGACTAGGTCCCAGAGAAGGAAAGAGAAAGAGACAACTAGGAAACATCAGGAGGACCCAAAAGAACAAGATAATCCCTTGGATGCCTTAGGTTCAGATGAGTTCCAAATGTCTGACTTTGAAGGTCTAGCAGGATTTTTAGATCAAGAGAAGGATACACCAGGGTATGATACGGGAGCTCCATCCCTCTTTTAACCACAAGTGACCCTCACTCCACCTCCAGTCTAGTTCACCTATCCCTCATTAAATGTGTCTACTACAGAGGTAAGCTCCAGTTTTTCCCAAGGGCCTGAGACCCAAGATATGAAGGTAGCGCAGAACATAGAAGTAGACAAGGTTGCAGGAGAAAGTTTTGTTTCTACTCCACCATCTCACAACACTACTACACCAACTTCTATCCCACCACTATTTCCTACTCCACCACCATTGTTCCCAACTCCAACACTGACTCTACCCCCTTCTACTTCTACTCCCCCATCTTCCATTCCAGTCCCGACTCCAACACCTAATCCACCGCCATCATTCCCTTTTCCTTTCTCCACCCTGACCCCCAAAAGGGAAGTAAGTGTAGAAGATGTATCACCCTTCAAGACCATGTTGGAGGCCATGAATAGACTTAATTTAGAAGAATTAATCATTTCATTAGAGGATGAAGGCCAAGAGAAACAAAGAGAAGGTAGAGCAGCTGAAGAGGATAAGGTAGAAGAAGAAAGGGGAGAAGGATAAATACAAGGGGAAGGAATGGATGAAGGAGAAGATGAATAGGGAAAGGTGCATGAGAAATATTCAGGGGAAGGAGTGGCCCCAGAATCTGAAAACTTAGCTCCTATACTCCATGTTTCCCCATATGAGCCAAAGACTGCATCTAGTAAATCTACTTGGTTTACCGAATAAATCTAGCTTAAAAGGAGAACTTATATAGATGAGATAGAAGGGGAAGATATGAGTGTGGCATCTATAGGGAAATACTTCCACCAAATAGAAATTATTATGCCCACAAGGAAAGTTTCCTATGTCACTCAAGACACTAGGGGTCACTAGAAAGAACAGATAGCAATCCCTCCTATAAGCACTTCTCAAACATCAACTACTTCAGAAGATTACAAATTCAAGAGTTGGACTTGGGAGAGCCTACAAGAGAAGGGAGAAATACATTGGTAGCCTTAGGGCTTAAGCATTCTCTAGGGTTCATGAGTAAGGATGTGTCATGCCTTAAAAATTATAGGAATCTAACCATAAACTAAAGAACTTATAATACTTTAAAACAAGTTAAATTAACTAAAGGAGTTGAAGTCATACTTTTCTTTTAAAACCCTTGTTTGCAACATTACAATTTAAATAGATTTCAAATCAATCATAATAACTTTCTTAATCCAAGTATTCTATGACTTTTTAACAGAAGATAGTTAGAATTTCACCCTTAATGTAAATAACTTTGCCTCCTCATTAATGGCATAAAACTATCTTTAAATTGAATAAACACAAACATAAATTAGGAATAAGGCTTATTTGAACCTTAATCTATTAAACACATACTTTTCTTTGAACTTGATTTAATCAACCTATTCTATCCAAAAAATAATTTAACCATCAATATTATTTAAACAACATAGATAAAAATCTCTCTCTTTTGTATTCACAAAAATACCTCTCTATGACATAGTTGATTTACAACTTGCAAAAATAGGAATACTTTTACACAAATCCCTCTTACTCAAAACAAATTTTCAAGACTTCATAATAAACATTTTTGGCTTAAAAACAAGCTCAGTTGAAAGGATGGATCACATGACCACCATATGTGGTTTCCCATAAGAACACCAATACAAGCCTTCTAAAAGCTTCAAATTGATCCTGCATAGAAATATTAAGTTGACCATGGAGGCTCACCTCCCAACCTAGGCCTTTGCAAGGCCACCCCAAGCTAGGGGATCTAGAAATGAATGGGAGACATACATACAAATAAGTATTCACAATTGAAACCAACAATTGTTCATCAAGAAATTCCCTTCCAAGGTTTAACAAGAAGAAGGTCCCCAAGAAACCTTCTCCAAAAGTGGGGCGATAGTGTACTAGCCCAAGAGGAGAAGCCAAAGCATAATAAACTGTATTTAAGTCACACATGAATTTAAACACCCAACCTTTACAAGGTTCAAGCCATGGTCTTTATCCATCTAACTTCTCCTTATCACCCACAAATTCCCTTAGGCATGCTTGGCATCATGGGCACCCATATACCCATGTTCATCCCTCCACACTTGGAGACTCTACACTCCTAGTGTCTGAACCTATCACCCTTCTAAGGTACTATGTCCTCCCAAGGATGAGTGTACCTTGAAGACTCCCAAAACAAGTATGAGCACAAATAAAATATAACATAAACAAGAACTCAATAAAACATACATTGAGTAAACCAAAACTTCATACAAGAATTAACACAAAAACTCCATGAAAACCCATGAAGTTGAAAACAATAACATGAACTTAATAAAACATACATGGATTAGTCTATAAACCACATACAAGAATTCATTAATGGAGCTCATGCCATATACATGCTTAAAAACATAAAGTCATCTGTACTCTAAGGAAACTAACCTCAAATCCAAGCTATGGAAATTAAAAAATTGATTGTGAAGAGATTTCCCTTCCAATCCTTCTCCTTCTCTCCAAAACTTACTCCTACAAAATAATTTTTCTCTAAAGGTAGAGAGTGGGTGTGTACCCAAACTCCCTCTAAACCCTTCCTTATATAGGCATTCTTCCTAAAATATCCGGAGTCATAAAAGGAGGGGAGACCCTAATCCATGTACTCTCCCCACTTGACTTCTCCATAAATGGAGTTAAATTCTTGCAAGGAAAGAATGGATGGCTTCACCAAATTCTTACAACTCTTCAAATTCGCCACTTTCCAAAATTGTGACTTTAAGGGAGTCATAAATGAGTTTGAAGACTCTTAATGGGCTGAAAATGAACCCTAACCCCTATGGTACCAAGTGGGGTAGTTAATTTTGACCCTAGTTACTCTCTGGGAGTCCAAATGACCCTTCTAAACTCCACTCAAGGTTAACTCTCGAAAATCCAACCTATAAGACTCAATCTAATCTCTCTTGACTCATCCTCATCTTCCTTGACTCAATCTCATCTCAATCTTATCTTCCTAAAACTTAGGGTAAGCATAGGGACTATACTAGGTAACTCCTAAGTAAAATTAAGACTATGCTAGTCACATTCACTTAGCTATGCCAACACAGAAGGTGCACATGTGTCAAGTGACACAACAATTTCACATGACCATGACTTATTACACATTTACTCATTTAAATAAAATACAATCATACACCATACTTTTATGAATAAAAGTACAATACAACGAGGTCCATGTCTCTTTTTATGGATAGGGCCTTAGCATCACGGTTTTCACATAGGTCCATTCTTGAATCCCCGATTAGTTTCATGGTAAAATTTTCTTGCACACTCATTGCATACATCAGTAGGTCCATTAAATCACACATAAAAATAATAGAATACATAATGTAAGTTGAACACACATTCACTCACACTTACATCAAAGATTAATTGACCTTAACAATATATGCATCTATTCCATATGCATAAACATACTCTTAATAAATCTTCATCTTGATTACATCTAACAACCACATACTAATCCAATATACAAAACCATCAAAACTAAGTCCTATAGGGAAATCTGCATCACTTACACATAATATCACAAGGATTTCCTAATTACATAATCAGGCAATGATTACAAGCAAAGGATTCAATAGATCCATAAAGAATTCATGTATTCCAATAGTTCAACTATAACAAAATCTGTATCTCCAGGAGAACATATAAATGAGAAATAGTGCTACGATTATGTCAGACAGTGGTAGGCCTCACATCCTCCCCCTCTAGGCATGAACATCCTCCTAGATTTCATCAAAGAGGTGGGGGAACTGTGACCTCATCTATATTGCATACTCATAGCATCAAAACTTACATTAAGCATATTGATCACTGTTAATTATTTCATGCAATGTATACCTAATCTTTATAACCATATGCACGTTAATTTACTTTGATCCATTCTTAACTGATAAGTCACATCTCAAGCAAAATATGATTTTAAGAATGATAATGGCATGTTCTTTGCAACCTACTCCCTTATACATTCTAAACCTAAATCCCCTTTTTATTTCTTTATAATAATCAAATATCCTAGAGATAAAAGTACTAACCAAACAAATCATATAATTAAGATTTTATTGATAAATCTATTTATTAAACTTACTAAAAGTATTCTTAAAGTAATTTATACAACTAATCTCCTTACAATACTAAATCTCATATTTAATTCTCTATAAAATAATATCAATTTAAACACTTGAAAAATGCTATAATAATTTTTTTTAATAATGCTCTAATGTTAGTTTAGTGAAAGTTATAGTGGTCTAGTTGACTAAGGAATAGCTTCGTTCGTAAAAGGGACGTTTAAGTCCACTGATGTTTACAACATTTAAAGAGTCATTAATAACAATGTCTAATCTAACATTATTAAATGCTTACTAATTAATGTATTTACTAATTAAATCTAGTTAATTATCCATTTAAATAATATTGGAGGTTATCCAACAACATTTTATATTAATTTAAGAAAACTAATTTTGAGAAAGAAAAAAAACCCCAAAAATTGATTATTAACATATTTAACATTCTACAATATCTAAACATTTTAAACTTAAATCCTCTAAACATTCATATAATAATCTTACTTTAAACAAAAAATTAAAAGCTAATTAATTATATGAAGGTCGTTCAAATAACACACTAAAGGAATATAACTATACTAATTCAATATAACATCCAATTTTAATAATCCAATAATTAGGTCCTTCAATTTAACAACATAACGACAAAAGAATAATTACAAACACTATCCTAATACAATTTAACATTTGTTTAAATAAATGAACACATAAATAATTATTTGAACAATCAATTAACTTAAACTAATTACAAACTTAAAATAGATTAATTCTAAAACTATTAATTTTCCAATTAATTAATAAGGCAGATCAAATCTAAGACCAAATTAAACTTAGAAATTTAAGCCTACTTAGCTTATTATAAATTTATTTAGCCCATTAAAATTTCCCTCTAGAAACTCCATCTAAATCAAACTTTGCAACTAATAACTCTAATAGATTTTATTTGAAATCCATATGAAAATCTAATCCCCCGAACAAATAAAATCTTAAATCAAATCTAATCCCAAGAACAAATAAATTTTTATATCAAATCTAATATATTTTTAAACTTATAAATGTAATCCTTTCTTGTAACCATTAGAAAAAAAAGAAGAAGATAGCAACCAGATTATTTTAATAAATCTTTTAGCATAGCTAGGGTTTGGAAGGAAATGGTGAAGGTGCGGTCGTCAAGATTTCCATAGGAAAGAGGAGGTGGTGCTAGAAGGGTCGAGAGGAGGAGTTATAGATGGCTCTAGAGTGGAGCGGGTCTGAGAAGAGATGATCTCAGCTTGACGACAGTGCCGATGCGGGGAGCAGGAATGCATGCGAAAAATGAAGGCAACAACAGAGGGAGGTGCTACGCATTTTAACCTAACACGGGCGGTGGCTATAGTGGTAGCGCCAAACAGGGAGGAGGTAAATCCAGGAGCTTAGCGGGGCAGCAGAGGGGTAAGGTGGAAGCCGCAAGCGGTAGTGGTGGAGGAGGTGTCGATGGATGATGCAGTGGAAAGTGTGGCTGAAAATGGCATGTGGCTCAGCTCGGCTCCACGCAGGTGGGTGTGAGCGGTGGCTGTTTTCACAGAGGTGGAGAACTATGGTAAGGGGAGGTGGAGGCGGGGTCGCCAGCATGGGAGAGAGGCCCCACACGGTGTCAGTTTGAAGAGAAAGGGGGGTGAGGGGTGGCGTAGGTAGCGCCCTCCCCACTGTGTTACAAAGTGGGAGGGACTACCGCGAAAACCCTCCCGTGAAACAGTGGAATGGGGTAGGGCTCGACCCTCCCCTCCCAACCACACATGAAATTATTATTTTTTTTTTAAAAGCCCTTCATTTTATTATTATTATTATATATAGAAACCTCTATATGATATTTGCAATATATATTTTTGAACAATATTGAACTATATATATTTATAATATTATTTATATATGTACCCATATATAATTAATATTATAACTATACTAAATATACACATGAATGATATTATTTATTTGAGAAGCTATTATATAAGTTTACTATTTAGCATCATCATTTACAAATATAGTTACTTAAAATTTATTTCTACTTATACGTTAATAAAGTATCCACAAAACTTTTTTAAGAAAGACATTAATACAATAGTATAGATAAAATTTCTCATCTCATTAATACAAATAATAAATATGTCTTTGAAATACATAAGTGCCTTCATAATCACAAGAATTATAAACTTGGAGTCCTTTAATTAATACAAGAAGAGCTTTTAAAACAGAAGGAGATTTGTACAAGATATGGAATACAATTTTTCATGACACCAAGTTACACTTTCAGGGACTTTAGAAATCTTTCCAACCATTAAATCTTTATTTTTTAATTTTTTTAATTTTTTAATTTTTTTTTTAGGGAGAAAATAAGGATAACCAGGAAGCCTCACACACATACATAAGAGAGAAAGTCCTAAAACTAATTATTTTTACTAATATAACTCGACAGAGGAGACACCACTTTCCTTTCTGTCAAGAGAAACCATAGGTGAGAGTCTCAAGGATCAACACATAGGATTAACACTTATATACCTAGACTAAGCATAGTGAACTCAAGGCCCTAGAGGGGAACCCAGAGCTCTGATACCAAGTGTCATACCCTAAAAATTATAGGAATCTAACCATAAACTAAAGAACTTATAATACTTTAAAACAAGTTAAATTAACTAAAGGAGTTGAAGTCATAATTTTCTTTTAAAACCCTTTTTTCCAACATTACAATTTAAATAGATTGAAAACCTATCATAATAAATTTCTTAATCCAAGTATTCTAAGACTTTTTAAAAGAAGATAGTTAAAATTTTACCTTTAATGTAAATAACTTTGCCTCCTCATTAATGGCATAAAACTATCTTTAAATTGAATAAACACAAACATAAATTAGGAATAAGGCTTATTTGTACCTTAATCTATTAAACACATACTTTTCTTTGAACTTGATCTAATCAAATTTATTCTATCTGAAAAATAATTTAACCATCAATATTATTTAAACAACATAGATAAAAATCTCTCTCTTTTGTATTCACAAAAATACCTCTCTATAACATAGTTGATTTACAACTTGCGAAAATAGGAATACTTTTACACAAAGCCCTCTTACTCAAAACAAATTTACAAGACTTCATAATAAACATTTTTGGCTTAAAAACAAGCTCATTTAAGAGGATGGATCACAAGACCACCAGATGTGGTTTCCCATAAGAACACCAATACAAGCCTTCCAAAAGCTTCAAATTGAACCTGCATAGAAATATTTGGTTGACCATGGAGGCTCACCTCCCAACCTAGGCCTTTGCAAGGCCACCCCCAAGCTGAGGGATCTAGAAATGAATGAGAGACATACATACAAACAAGTATTCACAATTGAAACCAATAATAGTTCATCAAGAAATTCCCTTTCAAGGTTTAACAAGAAGAAGGTCTCCAAGAAACCTTCTCCAAAAGTGGGGTGATAGTGTACTAGCCCAGGAGGAGAAGCCAATGCATATTAAACTATAATTAAGTCACACATGAACTTAAACAACCAACCTTCATAAGGTTCAAACCATGGCCTTTAGCCATCTAACTTCTCCTTATTACCCCCAAATGCCCTTAGGCATGCTTGGCGTCATGGGCACTCATATACCCATGTTCATCCCTCCACACTTGGAGACTCTACACTCCTGGTGTCTCGACCTATCACCTTTCTAAGGTACTCTGTCCTCCCAAGCATGAGTGTACCTTGAAGACTCCCAAAATAAGTATGAGAAAAAATAAAATACAACATAAACAAGAACTCAATAAAACATACATTGAGTAAACCAAACTTCATACAAGACTTAACACAAAAACTCCATGAAAACCCATGAAGTTGAAAACAATAACATGAACTTAATAAATTTTACATGGAGTAGTCCATAAACCACATACAAGACTCCATTAATGGAGCTCAAGCCATATACATGCTTAAAAAAATAAAGTCAACTTTACTCTAAAGAAACTAACCTCAAATCCATGCTATGGAAATTACAAAATTGATTGTGAAGAGATTTCCCTTCCAATCCTTCTCCTTCTCTCCAAAACTTACTCCTACAAAATAATTTGTCTCTAAAGGTAGAGAGTGGGTGTGTACCCAAATTCCCTCTAAACCCTTCCTTATATAGGCATTCTTCCTAAAATATCATGAGTCATAAAAGGAGGGGAGACCCTAATCCATCTACTCTCCCCACTTGCCTTCTCCATAAATGGAGTTAAATGCTTCCAAGGAAAGAATGGATGGCTTCACCAAAGTCTTACAACTCTTAAAATTCGCCACTTCCCAAAATGGTGACTTTAGGGGAGTCATAAATGAGTTTGAAGACTCTTAATGGGCTGAAAATGACCCCTAACCCATAAGGTACCAAGTGGGGTAGTTAATTTTGACCCTAGTTACTCCTTGGGAGTCCAAATGACCCTTCTAAACTCCACCCAAGGTTAACTCTCGAAACTCCAACCTACAAGACTCAATCTAATCTCTCTTGACTCATCCTCATCTTTCTTGACTCAATCTCATCTCAATCTTGTCTTCCTACACCTTAGGGTAAGCATAGGGACTATATTAGGTAACTCCTAGGTAAATTTAAGCCTATGCTAGTCACATTCACTTAGCCATGCCAACACACAAGGTGCACATGTGTCAAGTGACACAACAATTTCACATGAGCATGACTTATTACACATTTACTCAATTAAATAAAATACAATCATACACCATATTTTTATGAATAAAAATACAATACAACGAGGTCCATGTCTCTTTTTATAGATAGGGCTTTAGCATCATAGTTTTCACATAGGTCCATTCTTGAATGCCTGATTAGTACCATGGTTGACTTTTCCTGCACACTCATTGCACACATCAGTAGGTCCGATAAATCACACATAAAAATAATAGAATACATAATGTAAGTTGAACACACATCCACTCACACTTACATCAAAGATTCATTGAAATTAACAATATCTGCATCCATTCCATATACATAAACATACTCTTAATAAATCCGCATCTTGATTACATCTAACATCCACATACTAATCCAATATACAAAACTATCAAAACTAAGTCCTATAGGGAAATTTACATCACTTACACATAATATCACAAGGATTTCCTAATTACATAATCAGGTGATGATTACAAGCAAAGGATTCAACAGATCCATAAAGAATTCACATGTTCCAATAGTCCAACTATAACAAAATTTATATCGCCAGGAGAACATATAAATGAGAAATAGTGCTACAATTATGTCAGACAGTGGTAGGCCTCACAGGATGAGGAAACCATAAAATCATTGATAGAACAGAATGAAGCCTTGAAAAGATACATTCATAAGGTAGTAGGTCCCATTGACCCAAACTGCCCAAAGGCTTCATGTGAAGGAATAAATAAATTAAAAATTTATTTAAGGGGAATCAGTGAGGGATAATGTATTAAATGAGATTTAATACATTAAAAGGGGTAGTATTTAAATTAAATTCAAATACTAAGGAAAGTGAATCATATTTTATTAAATAGATAGAAGAATATAAAAAATACAATTAATTATAATTAACAATAATGTTATGGGAATATTAATTAAATTAATATAAGGATGATTTTGGACGTCTACATTTTGCCCCTCTTTGATGCATCATTGAAAGTGACGTTGCGTCAAAGAAAATAAAATAAGATGCCCCAGAGAGGTCAAAAAACCTATGGTAGCGAGAGTGGAGGAGGGTGCCCCCTCAAGAAAATAATAGGAAAAAATTCAATTTTTTAATAAAATTTTTTCGAAAAGGCAAGAAAATGGGGAAAGTAGACCAATTGCATGGCGTGTCCAGGAAAAATAGAGGAGAAACGGGGACCAAAATGAGAAAAGGGGAGACAGACGAAAGAAATGGGTCGTAAGGGGCTATAAATAGTCCACCAGGACCATGGACAAGTCACTTTCACTCACAAAGAGCAAAAAGAGAGAAGAAGAAGAGAGCCATGGAAATGCAATGAGAGTGAGCACAGCTTGGGGAGTGCATTTGGATACGCCAGCAGTCAGCGAATGCGGGACCATCAGTGAGTATTCGAGCGTCAACCTTGTCCTTTATGCATTTAATATTTTGGGAGGGTAGTTAGGTGTAATAAATGCCCCTAAATGGATGCGCAGCGCAGACAATGATCACCTGTCTGCCGTCTACGCAGACGGTGATCTACAAATCGCCGTCCTTGCCGATGACCGACAAGTGACATTCATCTGCGTAGATGGAGATTTGACCAATCTCCGTCTGCGAGAGAAGGAAAGGAAAAAATGCATAGCAGAGACGGAAATGTGTAACACCACCGTCTGCGTGGCAAGGGAGGTGGCGGCCTAAACCGCAGTCTCTGCAGACTATCATTTGCGAAGATCCGCCGGCTCCGTAGATTGGCAACTGTGAAAGTTTTCCGTCTACGAGGGTCAACCACCAACTGCATGGATTGACCTAAAAAAAGAAGAAACGAGGGAAGAAAGAGAAAAGACAAGGATCTAGGAGCATTTTTTGATGCCCCGGACAGGCCTGGGACATTTTTTGATGCCCCAACATGCTATTTCATTGCTGACATTTGCGTGCTAATTGCAGGAGGAGACTATTACATTCTGAGCCAGGGAGTGCTACCCAGTGACCATGGAGCTGGAGCAGCACCTGACGGTGGCAGAGTGGGGAGTGATGACACTGTGTGGTTTAGAGCATGTGCAACATTGGCCGCATCTTCGAGCGCATAATGCGCTCATGTCTAAGTTGATAGAGAGGTGGCACAGTACCACCTCTAGCTTCCACTTCCCTACAAGGGAAGCCACTATCACCCTCCAAGATGTATGGAGGATCTATAGAGTGCCCATTCGGGGGCTCATACTAGAGTACTGCATGGAGGGATCAGAGGAGTACATGGAGATGTCTTTGAGGCGGAGGTTCACAGATCTACCGATTACACGGCAGTGGATGTTGTGGACAGGAGTGATGACCATGGAGCCACGGCCATGGCAACTGGTGCTCTATTTGGAAAGATTGATAGGGGGATGTCTCATGCCTGATCATGCAGGAAAGGAGTTCCCTATAGGCTGGCATAAGTGTTGAGCAGCATGGTTAAGGATGGAGACCAGTACTATTGGGGATACATTATCCTTGGTCAGTTATATTATGATCTACATATGTGCACCTACCGTAGGGGTAGGGCACTAGGGTTGGATGTACGCTCCTATTGGTATGGGTGTGGGAGTATATAACGGTCACATGACCAATCAGACACCAGGAGACCCGGGCTGCATATGAGCCCTTCATGTGCAGGTACAGGCCGCCTATTAGTTATGAGGCTACATATTCAGTAGGATACTAGCGTCGGAGACTGGATGAGATGGGGGCCATAGTATGGGAACCCTATGCAGGATGTGAGGCCTAGGGCCATGAGACCCCACAGTAGGGTGGTTATGCAGAGGATGGGTTCTATGATTCATATTACATGAGGTTCGTATAGAATGACTGTTGGCTGTTCGGGAGGACAACATATATGATATCACGATACATGCCCTCCAGGGTTTGGAGATAGATGGGTCAGATTCAGGAGGTAGTACCAAATGGGTTCCCTCATCCATTGGTTACCCGTAAGGTAGGGAGTCTATGGGGGATTGGAGCAGATCCTCAGATAGCCTGAGCATCTTTTATGGGTATGATCGAGGTGCCTTGGATTAGGGTGAGAGAGTCATTACTGGATGCAGGGGTAGTCCCTACGTATGCACAGTGGTGGGCAGCACACAGACCCATTAGACTGATAGTACCAGGGGGTACCAGGGGTGGTGCAGGCGGATGAGCAGCCAGGAGCTAGAGGAGATGGAGGGGGACAGGGGGATGATGACGATGACAATGGAGGAGATGGAGGGGCCAAGAGGAGAGTCTGGCCTAGGGTGGCAGTACCACGGTGGAGGGGGTAGGTTCAGATACCAGCAGGTGGGAAGTCGTCGATTATACCCGATGTACAGGGACAGGGGCAAGATCCACAGGGGCCACCACAGGCACCATAGGGGCCACCACCATAGGGACCACCACCACAAGGACCTCCATAGGGATAGGGACCACCAATAGGCTACATAGCCCAGGAGACACATGACACAATCATAGCAGAGCGTGATAGCCTACGGACTGATCTAGGGAGGGTTCAGGGTTTATTGGTGACATCTCAGGCAACTAAGGTGAGCACATAGGTTGAGATTGTGTGACTACATGGGTTATTAGCCACATCACAAGCTATAGCCAGTAGTCTATAGACAAAGGTGACCCAGTTACAGAGGGAGCTATCGTCAGAGACAGCTCAGGGAGACAGTGTGTAGCGGGCACTAGACATTTTGCAGGCTCGGGTGGATAGCAGTGAGTTCGCTGTTATTGAGGAGTATGGGGATCACAAGGAGGAGCTGGCAGCTATGTCAGCGTAGATAGCAGCTTTGATGGTAGAGCGAGATTTAGCATGTAGACATGCTAAGGAGTACAGGGCAGACCATGATATAGCGTGGTTGGTAGGCAGGGCGGCAGGATTGGGTCAAATGATGACTGATGCCATGGCAACTCAGAGAGAGGCAGGGCACAGAGGCTGAGAGGCCGCGTATTATATGGGGCTACACCATGGAGTAGTGCTAGAGGAGGCCCAAGAGCCTACATATTCTAAGAGGACACAGTCAAAGAGCACCAACCGAGCATCACAGGGATCAGTGGGAAGCAGGACCATCACAGCCACCGCCATGACTCTTCTCAGATTTTTTGGATACACATTTTTGACACATTTTTGACACATGATGTATGATATGACAGTTTTGAGATATATATACATGGAATTATTTTTGGACTATGGGACTTTGATTTATGAACCTTTGATGATTTTATATGCTTATATGATGTGATGTTTGTGCAAATGTATGGATGCACTTATGATGTTATATTTACAGTATATGATGCTTATGACTGACATGCAAGATGAGATGATTATATGATGATACTAACAAATTTGTGATGCAAGGATGAGATGCAGATATATATATATATATATATATATATATATATATATATATGTGTGTGTGTGTGTGTGTGTGTGTGTGTGTGTGTGTGTGCGTGTGTGTGTGTGTGTGTGTGTGTGTGTGTGATGTGATGTGTTAATGCTTACATTTTATCATGTATGAATGTAATGATGTATAAATGTTTTTATGATGCTTTATGAAATGAATGAATCCTAAAAGATGTAATGAATGTTATGGATGCAACTAGTGGAATGTAATGCAAATGGTACTATATAATGGTTATAAATGCAACTATAAATATGTGAACAATGTACAGAATGAACTAAATGAGCAATGCAAATGATTTAATTTAATGTACTAATAATGAACATTGAAACTAAATGAATGAATAATGTAATGTATAATGGTTGATGATGAATGAAATGAATGCAATGTGAGACTAAAGTATAATAACTTAATGATATGAAACAAATGAATAAGAAAAATGAGATGAACAATGCAATTTATAATGACTAATGATTAGAGAACAGAATGAATGCAATATGAGACAAATGTATAATGATTAATGATTAATGGGATGAACATTGCAATGGATAATGACTAGTGATTAATGAACAATGCAAATGATTAATGATTAATGAACTAAAATGAACAATGTAATGGATAATGACTAATGACTAATGAAATGAAAGGAACAATGCAATACTAATGAGAACACTATTTTTGTGTATCACAATAAGTCTGATAAAATCACGTAGGTGACCGGATAGGGGAATAAATAGAAACCTTTACCAAGAGAAAAATCATAATGCAATATGACCTATCTACTATGCAAAGACTAACTACATGATAATAGTGGGATGGATACCATGTTAATGTTGGAGAGCACACCCTAGTTTGATATTGCAAAAGGAGTTATGCACCATGTGCTAGAAAACACAATTGACATAGTTCCTTTGCGTGGACTAGACTCTCAGACAAATAGGTTGTTAGGAACAGGAATGTGAGATATCAGGTATGATGAGAGCTATGAAATGTTACTCATGAGGAGACGTGGTACATCCAAATCTTTTGAGGGATTTGGGATGCATGAATCCTGCCCCCAGTGAGGCATACATAGTCATAACCAAATATCAAAACATAAATGCACTAACAAACTATGACAAGCAGATCATACCATAAAGGACACGTATTTCACTAGACACTCACCATAGCAAAACAAGATATAAAATATCAAGGCTGTTGCGATAAGGACATAGTAAAACACAAGATAAAATCAACAAAAAGGCATCCTGACCAAGTGGTCATTCAGTCCAAAAGTTCTTGCCATGAACAATTTTGATGTGAAGATTGATAGAACAGTCGACACGGAAGGATTCATCCTGATGGGCAAAAGATTGATTGATAGAAAATGGAAATTCGCTGGCAATTTCTCGTGAATAGAATGATCATTTAGGAAAGTCAATCCATCTGCTGATTTGATGTAAAATGTTTGTGATCACTATGTCTAGAACAAAGCTTAGTTTTATGATTTGGTAAGCTTAGTCGTGCGGGAATCATTATTGCGAAAGTGGGAAAATGGTCAAAGAACTACCTGCACAGATATGGGTAGCGACACTTATTATGAAAGGTGATGCAAGTTATATGGACTGATGGTGGAAACTGATGGTGGATCTGACTACGCATGGTGCATGAAATAGGTTTTCACCATGGTACTTATCCATTGCACCACCGAAGTGGTTTTCACAGATGGACAGATTTTATTTTTCTTTCTTTTTTTGATTTTTTCTTCAAGCTTTTGTATTTTTTATGCTTTTTTTATTTTTTTTATTTTTTTTATTTTTTGAATATTCTGAATGTTTGTGGGATTTTCTGCTTTTCTGATTTTTTGGATTTTTTGAACAATTTTTGTTGTACAATGGACTATGAACTGATCAAGCATAGAAGTGCTTGAGATGTACAATATTTACAGGATCAGGGAGTGGATCTCCCTCTGGAGACACAATCTGATAGGCACCAAAACCATATTTTGCTATAACAATAAAGGGACCCAACCAATTAGGTTCAAAATTCTCTTTCTTCTCACGGTTCTGGAGGTTCTTCATATTATGCTGTAGGACAAGATCACCAACCTCAAACTGATGAGGTTTGATCCTTTTGTTGAACTGAAGGCGAAGATGATTTTGATACACGTGGAGGTGGTCTAGGGCATTAAGGCATCTCTCATCAAGGAGTTCCAGCTCTTGCAAGCGGGAAACTCTATATTCTTCTTTAGACAACAGATTCTTCAGAGAGATTCTGAGGGAAGGGAGCTCAATTTCAATGGGTAGAATAGCCTCAGTACCATAAACAAGGGCAAAGGGAGTGGCTCCCGTGGGGGTTCGAATGGAGGTGCGATAAGCCCAAAGGGTGAGATTGAGGTGAAGGTGCCAATCACGGCCAACTTCATCGACTATTTTCTTGAGGATTCTAAGGATGGTTTTATTCATAGCTTCAGCTTGACCGTTGCTTTGTGGAAAGTACTTGGAAGAGGTATGGTGGGTAATGCTGAACTTCCTACATAGCTCTGTGACATCCTTATTCTTGAAAGGTCCTCCATTATTAGTAACAATGTCCTAAGGAATGCCATAGCGACATATAAGATAGTTCAAAATAAACTTTGAAATCTATTTTCTAGTAGTGTAGGTGAGAGGAACAGCTTCGACCCACTTGGTAAAGTACTCCATAGCAGCCAGGATGTATTTATGGCCATTAGATGAATTGGGAAAAATTTGGCCAACAAGGTCGAGACCCCAGCGTGAAAAGGGCCAAGGGGTGATGGTGGGTTGGAGTGATTGGGAGGGAGCATGTATCAAATCATCGTGCTACTAGCAAGGTACACACTTCTTCACATAGTTGTAGGCATCTTGCTCCATAGTAGGCCAGTAATATCCAGTGTGTAACAACTTTTTGGCCAACATAAGTCCACTAGAATGGGCCCCGTAGATTCCCTGACGTACCTCCTCTAGGGACATTTGTGCTTCATCAGAATTCAGACACCTTAAAAGAGTTCCATTAAAATGCTTTTGGTAGAGGGTATTAGTGAGGATTGTGTAGCGGGAGGTTTGATGAATGAAGGTTTTACGTTGATTGGGGGTTAAAGTAAGCGGGGTATGTCCATTACGTAGGTAGGAATACACTTCTTGGTACCATGGGGAATTGGGATCAGCAATTTCACACACCATTTCAAAATTTGGCTTGTCATAAGCAGGGACCGTAAGATTCTCAACAAGAAACTCACACCGTGCGGTGTGTTCTAGCATAGTGATCAAGGACCCAATTGTTGCCATAGCATCTACTTCTTTGTTGTTCATGTGAGGGATCTATTGAAAGGTTAGCTTAGTAAAATGCGTCTTGAGATCTTCAACTATCTGGTGATAGGGAAGAAACTTGTCATCCTTTGTTTGATATTCATCCATAACTTGTTTGATAACCAATTGTGAATCACCAAGCACCAATAGAGTGAGAATCTGCCATTATATGGCCTGGTGAAGTCCAAGTACAAGGGCTTCATATTCTGCAATATTGTTGGTACAAGGAAACTATAATTTGAAAGATTTAGGGATGAGATCCCCTTTTGGTGTAACAAACAAGATTCCTGCCCCTGATCCTTTCTGAGTGAAGGATCCATCAAAATATAGCTTCCATGGTGGACTTGGGCCAAGATTTAAGACTGATTCATCTAGAAAATCTATGATTAGAGGGTGTTTACCATCAACAGGTGCTTCAGCTAATTGATCTGCAATCACTTGTCCTTTGATGGCCTTTCGATCCACATAAGCAATGTCAAACTCACTAAGAATCATGACCCATTTTGCTGTATGACCAGTAAGAGCAGCGCGTGCCAGGAGATACTTGAGTGGATCAATTTTAGCAACAAGATGAATCTTATGATTAAGCATATAATTTTGTAGCTTCTATGTACAGAAAAAATGGCCAAACATGCTTTCTCAATTAGGGAATAATTCAACTCATAGCCAATAAGAGTTCTACTGAGATAGTGAATTGCTCGCTCTTTGTCGGTGTCATCTAATTGTGCTAGGAGGGCTCCCAACGTGACCTCTGTAGTAGATATATACAAAATTAGAGGGAAACCAACAACAAGTGGAACTAATATGGGTGGATTGGCTAGATAAACTTTTAATTTCTCAAATGCATTTTGACACAAGCAATCCCACTGAAACTTGATATTCTTGTGTAGAAGATGGGAGAATGGATGCACCTTGTCAGACAGCTGTGACATAAATATTTTGATTGATTGTAGTTTGCCTTGTAAACTATGTAATTGCTTCAATATTTTGGGCAGTGGCATCTCTAGGATTGCTTTCACTTTCTTTGGATCAACTTCTATTCCACGTTGTGACACAATGTATCCCAACAACTTACTAGATTATACTCCAAAGACACACTTTTTGGGATTCATCCTAAGCTTATATTTCTCCAATCACTCAAAGATGGTGGTAAGGATAGGAATATGTGATTCCCTTGTTTTGGATTTGCCTAAAAGATCATCCACATAATCTTCCATGATGACATGCAAAAGGTCATGAAAGATGGTAGTCATTGCTCGTTGATAAGTGGCTCCGTCATTTTTAGGACCAAAAGGCATCACTTGATAACAAAAGGTGCCCCAAGGTGTTGTGAATGTGGTTTTGTGCTGGTCTTTTGGTGCTATCCTAATCTGATTATAACCTAAGAATCCATCCATAAGTGACAACATTTCATGTCCTACCGTCAAATCCACTATAATGTCAATATTAGAGAGTGGAAAATCATCCTTGGGACATGCAAGGTTGAGGTCTCTGAAATCAGTGCAGATATGAATGCCTCCAGTAGGCTTACCTACTGGTACAATATTAGAAACCCATTCAGGATAGTCAATTGGTCTGATTACTTCAGCATCCAGCATCTTTTGAAGCTCTACTTTGACTACCAATGCAACTTGAGGATGCATCTTACGAAGCTTCTGCTTAACAGGTTTTACATTTGGATCTACCACAAGATGATGCATAACAAGATCTGTATCGAGCCTGGGCATGTCTTTGTAGGTCCAGGAAAAGTTGATTTTTTGCTTATGCAAGAATGCTGTCATGTCTTTCTTTTCTTGATCACTGAGAGAAGCTGTAATGTAAGTGATATGTGGATCTTCTTCTGTGCTGAGGTTGATTGGAATAGTATCTTCAATGATCATAGAGGACATTTTTAGTTCTGATGATATAAATGGCAAGTCAACCTCTCCCTCCTCTAGCACCTCAGAAATGTTTTCACTAGAGGAATCATCCTTTATTTTGTCTGTTTCTTCATCCTTAGGTGCCTGCGAGAGGTTTTCACCAGAGGATGTATTTTTATTTTTTTGATTTTTATTTTCTTTTCCATTTTTGCGACTGAGAGAGTTGACTTGGCTACCGAAGTAGGCTTGTTCACTGTAGTGTATATGATGTTCATGTTCTCGGAGATTCTTAAGTCCAAAGAGGGCTAAAACTGCCTCATCTGAATCGCATATGTCCAAAGCTGGTGGTGAGTCTTGTTGATCCCAGTCAATTAATTTAGGGTTTATGAGGGGTAAATGAGGGGATGAAAGGTCAGCTTAGGTAATGGTGAAGACATGGTGATTTTCATTTAGGTCATCTTCAATATATTGGAAAGGAATTTCAAAGAACTCTTCCTCAGTGTCTGAACCTGAGGCAGCTAAACAATAATCCTTAGCGAAGTTAGTC
>MU223839.1:1339745-1358363 GCA_018584345.1 Thuja plicata | reverse complement strand
GGTTCAAATTAGCTTAATCCAAATTAGATTTAGATTAATTGTGGTTTAGTAGAATTTAGGTCATGTGAAGGAATAAATAAATTAAAAATTTATTTAAGGGGAATCAATGAAGGATAATGTATTAAATGAGATTTAATACATTAAAAGGGGTGGTATTTAAATTAAATTCAAATACTAAGGAAAGTGAATCATATTTGATTAAACAAATTTAATTAAATAGATAGAAGAATATAACAAATATAATTAATTAAAATTAAATATAATGTTATCGGAATATTAATTAAATTAATATAAGGACAATTTTGGACGTCTACATTTTGCCCCTCTTTGATGCATCGTTGAAAGTGACATTGCATCAAAGAAAAGAAAATAAGATGCCCCAGAGAGGTCGAAAAACCTACGGTAGCGAGAGCAGAGGAGGGTGCCCCCTCGATAAAATAATAGGAAAAAATATAATTTTTTAATAAAATTTTCTCAAAGAAGACAATAAAAGAAGATGGAAGAATCGGCATAGAAGAGAGTGCCAAGGTATTAATAGAAGAAATCCAATCTTCCTGGAGTTCGAGGCTACATGCCTCATCAATGTGAAATGCGGCTCACTGTCTTTGATGCACCAGGTATTTAATGTTGGAGTGGTGCCTTGGGAACATCAACTATCAGAGCCATCCCTTTGTCTGACATGCCTTATCGGGATCACCTACCTGCTGACCCCCTTATTAACTTCTTGAAAATGACTGGTTGGCTCTAGGGACCTAGACACAGGTAACTGAAAGAATACAAACCTTTTGGATCCTGAATTCTAGAGTCTAAGATCTTACGCTCAAAGAATAATGAATATTAAAAAATGCACCCTGCTGGTGAAAATATTCAGAGTCTCGAGAACTTTACTATTCCTTGTTTTTCTTGAAGGCCTCCAAAATTTGGAAAATGTTATCCTCATCTATTTCCTTGACACTATCCCACCAGTTGTTGATGATTCCAAACTTCTCATTAATATCTCTGTCCCTGTCCTAGAATTATTCAACTATATTCACTAAGTCATGAGCCTGAAGCATCATCTTGAATATTCTTGACATTTTTCCTCCATCGAAGTCTCTGGCAGACTGATACCAGGACTCCATCAACTCATCAAACTTAGAGAGGACATAATCCTCTGGGGCACAAGTCCTGGTGGTGAAGGGATCAACTTGTAAAACCCTTCCAACGAATGCTTTATATAGGTCCAAAGGATACCTGACCACCGTGATCTTATCTTTTAGGGTCATAACCAATTTCTTTCTTACCTCAATCTTGAGGGCAAGTCTGGAGTGTTGGGCCCAGAGAAATCTGAAGGGTTATTCTCCCAAAATTCTAGCCTATGTGATGGCTTCCTCCCTAAAGTTTATTACTTCTTCCAATCCAGTCCTCCACCCCTCATATTTCTCTATGTCCTTTTCCCATAGGATGATGACATCATTTACCTAGCCCAAAAGATTACTGACTAGGTAAAGGTCTGGGAGTGTCGCCTCTAATAATTTCCTTATAGCCTTGATATGCTCTATGATCCACCCATCTATAGCCTGTGCCTTCTTTTTCATGACTCTAAGAGCAACCATGTCACCCTACAGAAGAGGTGGTCCAGAAGTGGAGGCTTTCAGATAGATCTCGGCCAGTGGCTGTGTAAGTTCTACAAGAATCCCAAGGATATTTTCATTCTTTTCCCTTTCCTCCTTTAGCTTCTATGCCTATTTATCATATCAGGCCTTGACTGCTTGGGTGACCTCTCTTAGCAGGTCCAACTCACCCTGCTTATCTCTCCTCCCTAGAGGCACTTCTGTGACTGCATAGTCTTCATCCCTTGCTATTGCCGCATCTATATCTGGGGGAGGGTTTGCAACTATTGCAATCGTATTTCCTCCTGGACTGGTCTGGAGGGTATGGATGGTCCAGGCCTTAGGATTTTTAGCCTCTTGGTTCTAAGCCATCATCTCAGCCAAGGAGAGGGGAACACCTGCTACTGTCGGGCCTTTGTTTTCTTGGATTCTACCAACCATTGTAGTAGTTGGGTAGGTCTTGCTGCTAAGGCCTGAGAATCAGGGCCTTCTTCAGGGTTTGGTGGTGTATCCTTGATATCTACAGTCACATCAGACTCTTTCTCCTTTTCTCGTTCCCTAGGATTTTTTATGTCTTTTGCTCTGGTGGCGTTCTATTCTATGGTGTCAGGGACCCTATCTCTGTCAGCACCAGTATCATCCACATTACTGGGGTTCTCCTTGTCCTTTTTAGCATTTGTTGAATCAATATTTATATCTTCAGGGTTCTTCCCCTCATCCTGCTGATGTTGTTCATCTTTGATGTCATTCACCAGGACATCCTTCTCCATGGGCACATCCTTCGAAGGAGGCGGAGGTGTTTGACCAATATTTGACTATTGGGTCACTAAGACTACCTCATCAAATGTCATACTCTGGGGAACTTGATCCCCCAGAGTAACTGACAGCATTTGGAGCGTGACAGTTGGGGGTACGGTTGATGCCGAAGGTCTAGTTTCCCCATTTGTCAATTTCTCTTCATTTGTTTGCCTTAGATTTTTCTCAATCCCCTAGACCAGTGTTTCCTCCACATCTTGTGGATCCCTTTGTGTTTCTTCCTATTCCAGCTCTTTTTCATGTTCTTGGACCTCCTTCTCTAGAACCACCTACTTCTTTGGTGTTTCCCCTTCATCAAGGATTATCTCTGTTTCCTGCACAACTATTTCTTCCACTACCTTTCCTATCTCCCCCTATTGATTCATGAGCTCATTAGTCCCAAAGATGTCATCAAAATCATCGTTTGAAGGGGAGGTCTCGAAGGGATTCTTTGGTTTGGGGGAGTCCAAAATAACATCCACCGGGGGAACATTGGGCATGTTGGGGCCCATGTTTGTGCTCGGGGGATTCTCTCCCCTTTGCTTCTTTCTTCTTAGTTGCAATGGAGCCCCAATATCAAGAATATCTACAGACTATGCCTCAGCCTCCTTTTTCCAGCTGATGAGTGTCGCTAGTGAAGGGGATCCTACTGGGCGAGCAGATCCCACTAGAGTGATTGGAAGACCACGAGTGAGCTGGGCGCTTAGTTTTTGGCTCATTTGTTGGGACACCTCCAGTTGATCATGAATTTGCTCCAAAATGGGGAGCAGACTTTGGGGAGTAACTTGGGCCAGGGTGCCTTCCTTTTCCTTCCCCTTGTCTTTACTTAGTCTAGCAGCTTCGGAGGTCAAAGTAGACCCCTACAAGATTGGACCCTTAAGGGTGATCCTCTTGCATACTTGCTCAAAATACTTGTGGCTATTCTCAATGTTGCTGCAACTCACATCCTCAATTGTCAAATTCTCTATGGTGTCCCAATCCACCAAAGGTAGATCCAACTTTTTGATCCCCTGGTCTTTATATGCTAGGTCCTCCAAAGGCCCATTGTCTAAAAAATATTTTAGAAATTACCGAAGGCCGAGGGTCTTCATCATGCCTTTGAACATCCACGAATATTGTTGGGCCCAGAGATCAAAACTATCTTGACAATCCGTCCATAAATCTTTAATGTGAATTTTATGTAGTGTGGATGCTTGGGGCAATGCTATTCTTATCTTATCAACTGGATCAAAATTATTTCTGGTAAGGTGGAATTCTGCCAGTCCCAGACTCTTCAATTCATTATCGGCTTCCTTAGCTACTATAAGACTGCAAGAATAGTTCCTGCAAGTGATTGGGAATGGAATGGACATAACCTTCTTCTAGGAAAAGAATGCATAGAGTTCCAGGATTTGCCTACAGAACTCCAAAAGAATAATCCTATCCCCGCAATGCCTAGGGAGTAGGTAGGGCTTCTCGAAGAACCCAGTTACCTGAATATAAGAATGTTTCTGGAATTAAATGAAATATTTGTCGTATGTGCTCACCAAGGTCATCATCTCTTGTGAAAACCAATACCCAAAATCCTGATTAAGTGTCAAAATGTTATGGTAAATGAACATGTCATTTACCCTACAAATATGGGGGAAAGAGGCTTCCCACTGGATCCAAGGATAATGTTACCATTGGACAAGTTGGTCGGGCCCGTTCCCAAGAATGCCCACTATTTGCAAACCCCAAAGAATAGGTCTCTATTGGGCCAGTTCCCATAATATGTAGGAGGCCATGTAGAACTTTGAATTCTAGAGGACATTCTTTAGCTAGAAGTCTAGATGATTGGCGATGATGGTCACCCAGTCGAAGGTCTGACTATAGGTGGTGATGCACTACAGGAAATAATACATCCATGTTGAAAATTCTCTAGCATGGGGCTCTCCAAAGAGCCTACACAAAAACCTGATTCCCACCTATATGCATTCCTTGAATTCTCCACAGGGAATCTCCAGCTTCATCTTCTTATAGTAGCTTCTCAGGGACTTTAGTCAATGAGTATTGAGATGTTGTCAGGTGAGAGTGGGAATTTATTCAAAATAATTCAGTGACACAAACCAGTAGATAATAATGGCTCCCTTGAACTGGGGGATTACTAGCCCTGAAGAAAAAGTGGTGGCATCTAGAGTAACAATGGCAGCCGGGTAGTGTAGTGGTAGAGAATCGGCAAGAAAAACAACCCGGGTAGGAGCGTTGTAGTGCTTCGCCAGTTGAAGGATCAGTTTTGGTGCATGCACCAAGTAGGGGAAACATGCATCTTTGATGATGCCAAAGGTGGCCACATTCTTCACCATATCATCTCTGACAACCCTCTGTTGGTACATCATTTGGACAAGGCCCTACAATTCAGCCCACTATCTGGGATCTATATTAGTGATATCCTACAGCTTGGAGTCCACTTTGGACCACACAAGAACACCCTCCCTTGGGTATTTGGATGTTAATGGAAGCTTGGACAACATCTTTTCTACCTTTGTATTTGTGGCCACCAGACTGGAGGTAGTTGGAAGCTCTAGACTTCCAGGAGGAGTTGTTACTTTAGACATTTTGTTGGATAACTTGCAACCTGCAAGACTAGACAACTGTCAATAAAGAAATGAAATAATTTTATGGACTCTGAGGAGTTCACTGCCATCTCACACCTATTCAAAATGTTAGTGTGCATCAAAATCCTAGAATATAATAGTTAGCAATGACTTGATTCTGATCATCACTTGGGGTCCCGAGGTATTAGTTTATGCGGAAAAATGGGATGAAGTCCCGGGGACTTCTCAACACCTAGAGTCCAGAGAAACTAGTCATTATCAAAGTGACCACGAAGTGAGCCATACTTGGCTGACATGGGTTGTCACATGGTCATGTGATAAATGGCATAATGGCCCTTAATGGTGATAGGTGGTTTGACATGAGTGAAAATAATGTCAGATGGGATGTTTTTTGAATGCTCACTCATGGGGAAATTAATCTTGCCATCAATGATGAAGCGACAGAGGAGAGAGAAAACCACCATGGCTCAAATAGGTGAGGTAACAAGTTCAAACTAGGAAGACATCATGAAGGCGAGCTCATAACTTTGGTTATTACATGTGGAGTGTGACAAGATCACCATAGGAAGGGTTACTAGGACAATGTATAAACCAAAATATACAAGAGAAGCCAGAAATGATGCAATTTACAAGAACTATGACACTCTGCAAAAAGACTTTGAGAATTTATAGCATTTACACCATTGTACATCATTTATAGGGGAGAACAAAATGAAAGGAAGGTGGACAACCTCCTTGTGGAGCCATCCCACCAATGGGAGGAAACAACAAACAAAAAAGAAAAGAAAAATAAAACAAAGGCAAAGTGAAAATAGGGGAAAACAAGCACAAGCAAAACCAAACAAAACCAGAAAGAGGAGAGCCAAAGGACCTACCTTAACACTAGGAAATGCAGGAGGAGGAGAATGAGAGGAACTCTACAAACCAGGAAGATTTCACGGACCACAAACACCCACAATCTCACAAGGAAGTCAAGGGACAAGCACAAACTTGTATATCAGCTCAACTGCAAGGCACTGTTAAACTTCCAAAGCAATTTGTACTTAATTCACAATTTCACTCTTAATCACTCTGGGTAATCTTGTTTGTGGTAAATGTGAAAGTGACAAGTAAATCTTTATTTGTACCCTTAGGGTAAAAACATCCTGCTTTCCTTCCACAAATCTTGAGAAAGACAAAACCTCTGGACTCTGGGCCTGGGGATCCCATGCAATCGCACCCACTAACAAAAGAGGGAATGGTGACAGAGAAATCTTGGAGTCCAAAAATCTAGCTGGCATAGAAGACAAACACTCTGGGACCAGGTCCTAGAGAAAGGAAAACCAAAAATCAAAGAAAACAACTCTTGCAGAAGAAAAGGATGGAGAAAAACAAAAAGGAAAAGAAACAAGGAAAAAGAGAAAAAAGGGGGACCCAATATTTTGCCTATAAAATGTAGGGATAGGTATGTATGGCATAAAAAGATCAAGTGAATAGCCAATAAAATCAAGGTCTACAAAAGGTATCTGGACTCCATAATAGGAAAGCACAAAGAAGTCATAGAATGGATAAAAGAGATGGATGTCTTTTTTATAGGGATTGGCCTCAACTTATATAGGGACCAAGACAAACTTACCCTATGGTCATTGAAGGAAGTGGTTCAAAAATTTAGGGATATTCTAGTAGGTGTTAGAACCAAGGATTCCTTAGACCAAAATGTCTCAACATGAAGAAGAGATTAAGTTCTTTGCTTATGAGTTGATTGTCTTCAGAGAGGACGAAGAACGAAGGGTCACCAAGGTGAAGAGAAAAGAGATCAATTATGAGGAGGTCTAGGAGATAGTGCATAGGCTCAAGGCAGCCCATCTAGAGGTCTTTCCTGATTAAAACCACAAAGTCTCCTCAACAAGTTGGTCAGAAAATTTTCACACTTAGGCAATTTTCTCCCAAAGCTAAGTTTGGCCTTTCGGCCTTTTGGCCCTCCAGTTTTTTGGCCTTTCGCTCCTCTAGTTTTTCAGCCTTTCGGCCTTCCAATTTCTTCAGCCTTTTATGAATCCCAAATATTTTTTCCTTTTGGCCTCTAACAAGTATGAATGTAGACTCCTTCAAATTTTGGGTTTTAACACTTAAGAAATTTTGGGGCACTAAAAGTTTTGGAGTAGAGGTCAAGGTCTGAAAATCTGGGTTTCCAGCGAGATCACATTTTTTTACACACCAATTGAAATCCAGATTAGATTGATGGTTAAATTGAGTTTGTTTTGGAGGGAATAAGGGTCTCCTATTAGTCCCCACTAGCAGAGGAGCCTATAGATGAAGATTCTGAGAACTCCAAGAATCAAGAAGAATACTCCAAGTTCTCAGAAGAAACCCACCTTCTTTTCTCTTTATCTTCTTGTCGAGTTTGACCCTCCTTGCATGGGCTAACTGATTGTAAATGGATTTAAGAATCCATGTAAGTTATCTATTATCAGTTAGTAGTAGTTTCCTTTGAGCAAAGTTTTAGTTTTAGCTTATGTTCATTAATTTAGACTCTCTAATGCCCTAATTTTGGAATTTAGAGTTGTAGATCAGAAACTCTATATATTGTAATCACAAATCAATGTAAAGGGTTAGATTCTTAATGCAATAAATATTTACATTTGGTGCTTCATTTGTGGTGTGTGAATTTCTGCTACCTATGAGAAATTATTGAATGTATGCTTGCATTATTCATTATTTTCAAAGATCCTCTTGTTTATAGTGCTTCAAATTCGTGTTTCTTTAGTTGGAGTTTACTGTTGTTTTCTTACCTTGTTGTGATGAATGCATGGAGGAGATCATCTTTGGGATTAACAATAAATATTTCTCATGGGTGTGCACATCTTGGTGGCTTTGTGATTTGATTGATTTTGAATATCTTGCATGGGTGAATACATCTTCTCTCTAAACGCTTGCATCTGTGGAGTACTGAATTGTGACTTTGTCTGATTTATGCTTCGTGGGTTTGTTCCAAATCTCCCCATCATTCAATTCACAAGGAAGGGTTCACAATGGTTTATTTCCATAGGATTTCATTTTCATCCATTTGTTTCATTTCTTGTTACTCTATTCTCTATTACATTCTGTTTTCAGTTCTGAAAATCAGTATCTTGGAAAAATACAAAATTGCATTTTATTTACAACACCCATTTCTATTAAAATGGAAAATATCAAAAAGAACTATAGTGTTTTGTAGTTCAATGTCTTGAATGTACCAATAAAGGCCTCCTTGTGAACATTCGGATTTATCTTCAACTAAGTAACCAATCAGGTTGTGACCCAACCTCAGAGAACCTTGGGAATGACTTTGTTATTCTTTCAAGAGAGGAAATTGAATCTCGAGATCCTAGCAAGCTGGCTTGTGTCAAAATAATGCTCAATAGAAGTGGCACTAGAAGGAGGGGCCTCAAGACTAAAAATCTAGACAACATTGGATCTTTCTCTCCCAAGAGATTTGAGTGAGTGCTTAGATCATCTTCGAAGAGAGGCGAGTTCCTTGAGCTAACTCATGATCCTAGATCTCGCAGCAAAAAAGGAAAGACCAAAGAGAAATCTTCTCACCACCTTACGAAGTCCCAGAATCCTCTTGGAAAAAAATCACATATCACTGCCCCAACTATCATCATAGTCATAGACCAAAATCAGAACATGCAAAATTAGAATTTGCAACAACCTCTTCTGATGGCCTTTTTTTCCAATGCAACAAGCTCACCTTTAAATTTTTTTGGGCAGCTCCATGAGTTACCCAAAAATCTAGAGAAGTTTTGCACATGATTAATATATGGTGAATCAAGGACAATAGAAGAGCACATCCATGCCTTCAAATAAATTTGTAACCATAAGGAGATTGCCCACCAATACATTGTTTGTTGTCTATTCCCATACACTTTGGGAGAGTTTTCATACAATTGGTACCTGAACTTTCCACGAGGGTCTAACTCTGCAAGGAACAAATTCGAAACTAAATTCCTCAATCAATTCAAGTTGTATGTGGACCTTGCTACGATGTATCACTAGTTCATTACAAAAAGGAAAGATACTAAGGAGCCCATTTCTATGTTTAACTATTATTTTCACAAAATGCATCAAAAGATGGAAGCACCTTACACCATAATAGATGAGGTTTTCATTCAAGTTTACCTCAAATATTTGGACCCTTTCACCTCAATCTTTCTAAGAAGACTTCCCCCGACAGATAGAGATACGATGGAAAAGGTGTACAACAAAGCTGTCATATTCACCCAATAGATGGACCCACAAGAAGGAAGCTATGCAGTAGTACCTACCATGATTAACCTTGATGTCCCACATCCATTTGCAGGAAGTAATCAAGCTCCAACTAATCACACACCTATGTTGAATCCCATTCCAGTGAAACCATTCATAGTTGTACCCCCATATATTACTTATCTGGGTTATGAGGCTCATGAAACAACATTTGTAGAGCAGAGAATTATACCCCAAGTAGAGCCTGCTACTCTCATGGCCTTTGAGCTAGACGCTGTGAAGAAGACCTTATCACAACTCACCAACAAGCTCACCTGGATGAAGTTAAATCCATCCCAAAGAAAAGGTGGATACCAATGAACACCGGCTGGTTCAAATACATATCCTCAAAATCCAAGCTAGAATTTCAATACATACAACAACAACAACATGCAAGAGAAGCCATTTGTGCAACAAAGACCGAACAGGCCATGGAACACCAGAAGAAATAATGACAACATCCCAGAAGATAATGCCAACACCTATGAAGCTTCAAAGGATAATTTTGTCGGGGCTCAAAATCCATGCCAAGGCAATGATGGGTATGGAAACAGTTCCCATGATCACTACATCCATAATACCGAGGAGCCCCTATTGTAATTTAATGCTATGATGTTCCACTCCTATGAGTCTGGAAAGGATGGAGGCTCAGATGCCTCTATGGGAGAAGATGAGTTTGTGTTCCCCTTCCAAAGGGAGAATAAGCTTGAATATTCTAAAGTACATGCCTTCCAGAATGATCAATGAAACTCATACAACCTTCAGAGCAGAAAGGAACCCCTCACCAATGGTATACCACCAGGAAAACAACAAACCCCACCGGATCCCTGTGCTAGTAACAATCTCATGCCCCCTAAAAGTCTGAATACTCCCACACCCCCTACATCAAGCACATATGCTAGATATAGAGGTGCAGCCTGGTCAAGTGACAAGTATTTTCCATTTGATGAACTAAAGAAAACTAAAGCAAACATATCTATGTTAAAATTGCTGCAAGTTTTCCCATCCCAGAAGGAGGCCCTTTTGAAATCTCTAGACCATTCAAAGCCCAGTCCATCAACCAATAGTACAAGGAAACCTACATATAATATACACATAGCTGAGGCTTTCCCCACAATGTACAAAGATAGGATGGAGGTCCCACCATTCTTACTCAGTTTATGATGTTTGGAAAGAATCTACACAATTGCTTGATTGATTTGGGGGCTTTGTGCAACATCATGCCCCTATCCATTTTCCAAAAGTTGGGGATGGTGCCCCAAGTAAAAAACCAAGTGGTCATACAACTAGATAAGACCAAGGTTAAAGTGATTGGTGTGCTTAAGGATGTCCACATCCAATTGCTTGCAGATCCCAGGATACAAGAACACATAGACATGCATATAGTAGACATACCCGAAACTTATGGGATGTTGTTAAGTTGAGAATGGACCAATTTCTTGTGAGGGTGGCTCTCCATGGATTTTACCCAAATATGGCTACCATGGAGAGGTTTGAACAACCAAATCAAGATAGATGCAGTGCCTAAACTAAAAAGTATGATCACTGAGTATAAAGCCCCGAATGAAGTCCTATTCACCTAGACTGATTTGAGCACTTATCGGATGGATGACATCCTCATGTTCCAAATCCAAGAAGGTGAAGAGTCAGAACACAGTCCCATCCAAGGTCTCATGGGGTTCAATATTGGTTATGACATCTTCCAAAGTTTCATCAATAGCATGACAACTAGTTTATGACATCTGGGTGAAGACACAAACCCTAATATCTTGTTACTGCCAGGGTACTGCCGACTACACCAGGCTAGCCACTCAGAGTTCACATGCCCCAGTTCCCATGAAGCATTATCATGGGTGTTGGCTCTGATCTCCCTACCAAGTAACCCATCAGAAACACCAAAAATAAAAGAGGATATCTTCAAGATAGAAAACAAGAGTAACACCTTGCCAAAGATAGAGTGCCCAGTCAATATAATCACTCCAAATCAAAATCGGGATAGTCAATCAAACTCTGATGATAGAATTCCTACCCTAAATGTACTTAGTGAATAGAGTACCTCAGATGATAGAGTGTTTTCCCTTTACAAAGAAATGAAAGAAGACACATGCGTTGAAGGTGTTGAATTCCTTGAATCCAGACATACCCAAAATGCGGGAGAATTAACTTCTTCTGACAGTGACAGAGGGAGAAGGAAAAAAATCAAGACCAAGGACATTCCTAGGATGAACCCCACCAATTCAAGCCCTACCAAGAAACCCCAGTTATGGAAACTATACTTTGACGGTTCTAAGTGTAAACAAGGAGTGGGTATAGGAATCGAACTAATAAACCCAAGAGGTAAGTATTTCTATGCCACTTATAGGTTACAATTTCTATGCACTAACAGTGTTGCAGAGTATGAAGCACTGGTCTATAGACTTCTCCTTTCCCATAAAAAGGGAATAGAAATCCTGACAGTGGAAGGAGACACGCAATTGGTCATCAGGAAAATTCATATTCAGTATACTTGCAACGATAAGAGGCTCTCAGATCACCGAAACAGAGCATGGGACCTGATCAACAACTTCAAAGATTTCAACATAAAAACCATCCAAAGGAGAAAATTTTGTCACCGACACCCTAGATGTATCAGCCAGTTCATTGCATCCAATGGAGAAATCCAAGCTAAATAAATTCTCAGTTGAACTTGTCGCAGCCCCGGCCATTCCAGACAACGTCACCAAGTTTCAAGTCTTCCAAGATGATCAACACATCTTGGAGTTTATCATGTGTACCTGTGTGTTCAATAAACAAATCTTAGATGAGAAGAAGGAAGGTGAAGAAACAATTAAACCTAAATATCCTAATGATCAAGGCATCATAAATTTAAGGATGAATGCCATACCCAAAGGAATGGTCAAACTAGAGAGGATTTTAGACAGCAACAAGACTGCAGTAAGGAGGCGCTTGGACATAACACCTGATGGTAAAGAATGTGATACGTATAACCTTGGCACAAAAGAAGAACTAAGAGAGGTCCACATCAGTAAGGTGGGAGCCAAAGAAGAAAAGGAGAGAATGGTCTAGCTCCTCATTGAATATCAGGATGTCATAGCTTGGAGCTATGAAGAACTGAAAACATATGACACATCGATCATAGTACACAACATCCCTCTAAAGCCAGATTCCAATCCTTTTAGACATTGACAAAGACCTGTGAACCCTACTATGGAGCCCTTGATCCAAAAGGAATTCCAAAAGTTTCTCGATGCCAAAATCATCTTCCCAATTTGACATTCTACTTGGGTTGCAAACCTGGTACCCATGAGATAGAAAACTGGAGAGATCAGATTATGCGTAGACTTCTAGAACCTTAACAAATCCTCTCAAAAAGATAATTATCCACTCCCATCTCTCAACGAAGTGCTACAAAAGGTCAATGGGTCTCAAATGATGTCATTTCTAGATGGTTACTCTGGTTTCAACCAGGTGATGGTGTAGGAAGAGGATAGGCTGAAAATGACATTCATAACTAAATGGGGAACCTTCACCTACCGTCGGATGCCTTTCGGATTGATTAACATCAGGGCTACTTTTTAGAGGGAAATGGACATATCTTTCAAAGGAATAGTTGGGAGGTGTATTATCATCTACATGGATGATCTCATAGTTTTCTCAAAACAAAGATCCGACTACATAAATGATCTCAAAAAATGCCTTCAAAGATGCAGGGAATTTGGGATTTCCCTCAATCCCAAGAAATGCGTGTTTGGGGTAGCTAAAGGCAAGCTCTTGGGACATATCATCTCCAAAAAGGGAATAGCTATAGACCCCAAAAGGTTAGAGGACATTCTAAATTTGGCACCACCACATAGCCACAAAGAACTAAAATCTTTCTTCAGGAAGATCAACTTTGTAAGGAAGTTCATTAGTGGTTTTGCAGCGATTGTAAAACCGTTAAATGACATGCTCAAGAAAGACATCAAAATTGAATGGACTATGCTAGCCAAGAAGTATTTTGAGGGGATTAAGAATTCCATCACCACAACACTGGTCCTTGTTATCCCTAACTACACCATCCCCTTCAAAGTTTACTCTTTTGCATTGGAACATTCATGTACAGGCATCCTTACACAGAAGAAGAATGGTGAGGATGAAAGACCCATAGCTTTCATGAGTTTCCCTTTCAAAGATACTAAGATCAGGTACCCCAATCTAGACAAATAGTAATTTTCTCTTTTCAAGGTGGTAAATAAGTTTCGACACTACATCTTGAGGAGTAAAGTCATTGGGATAGTTCCTGACATTGCCATGAAGTCTCTTTTGATGCAGAATGAGCTAGGAGAGCAAAGAGGAAAATGGATGGAAATACTCCAAGAGTTTGACCTAGAGATCCAACCAATGAAACTAGTAAGAGGCCAAGGCCTGATGAAGTTGATCTTTGAGGTTGAAGAATGTCTTGTCTGCCAAACCTACACTGACCAAAGTGTAATCACTGATGTATGGTACCAAGACATAGTGTACTATTTCTTTTAGAATCATTGCCTAGAAGAGATGAATGGTTCCCAAAGGAGAGATTTGAGAATCAAAAGTAGCTCCTACATGTTGAAAAATGGATAACTACATAAATGAAATTATGAGGTTCTGTACCTAAGGTGCTTGGACAGACTCAAGGATAAGCAAGTCCTGGAAGATTTTCATGACAAATACGGAATGAGACATGGATCCGTTGAGGAAACTCCTCACCAAATCTTGAGGGAAGGATATTTCTGGTGTACAATATTCAAATACACCAGTGATCATATGAGATCTTTCTGCACTTTCTAAACCAGAGCAACTTGAGAGAGAGAAACCTGACAATACCCTTACAGCCAGTATACGAGGTATGCCCATTTTCCCAATGGGGCTTAGATTTTGTTGGAGTGATTAACCCACCTTCATCTAAAAGACACAAGTTCATTTTGATAGCTACCGACTACTATACATGTTGGATGAAGGCTCAAGCACTTAAGAATTGTACTACAGAGGTTGTGACCAAATTCTTGGAGGAGCGCATCATAACTAGGTTTGGGATGCTATTTTATCTGGTATGTGACAATGCTCCCTCTTTCTCTTTTGCCTCACTTACACAATGGGCCTTCAAAAAATAAGGTAATCCTCAAATTCTCTTCAAATTATTATCCAAAAGGCAATGGCATAGCAGAATCTACAAACAAGAACTTAATGACAGTGAGAAAACACCTCCTAGATGACAACCCTAGGGATTGGCACATGAAACTAAAATACACTTTTTGGATTGATCGCGTAAGGATCAAGAATGCATTGGGGACGTCCCCATACCAACTGGTCTATGGCTTGCAAGCGGTCTTCCCTATGAACTTAAAAATCCAAATTTTGAGATTCATGGACCAATATGTGGGAGAGGAAGATCGATTATAAGTCAGGATCATGAATCTCCTTAACCTAGAGGAGAAATGAACATTGGCCCTGGAGCGTGTATCAAAGCATCAAACTATAGTAAAGAGATGGTTTGAAAAAAGAGATACAATTAAAGCCTTCACAATCTTTGACCTTTTCCTCATGTGGGATAAGGTGAATGAAAATCCGGGTAGCCACACCAAGTTCCAAAGATTATGGACAGGCCCTTACCAGATATCAGAGATCTTGGGGGAAAACACTTTTAGGATCAGTACATTGAACAGAGGGTTGACCCCATTGCCAGTCAATGGGAAATTCCTCAAACATTACTTTGGATCCTAAATGGGACTGCCTTCCATCCCTTTTACCATAGTCCCTTTTGATTTCTTTTGTTTCCTTTATTTTTTCATTTTCGTCATCCTCGCTGTCAGTCCTTTCTTCCATTTGTGGTTTCCTTTTTCCTTTTTTCGGGGCTCATTTTGTTGTTTTGGGTCAGTGTGTTTTGGGTCCATTCCAATGTAATCCTTAAATTGGAGTAGAAGTATTTCTTATTCAAATTCTCCAAGGGGACGTACAATGCAAAGAACACTCAAAAGACAAAGTAGTGATAGCTATTATTGACAGACAAGAAGAAGTTCAAAACTCGGTCATCCTGATCACAAAACACACTAAGAGATAGAACTTGAGAGCATTGGTTCCTTGAGTGTTTGTCATTTGTGACCAGCATTAGTGCATAGATTTGGGTACCCACTGATCCCAAAACCCAAGTCTGAATAAATGCAAAGGAAATAACAAAAAGAAAGAAATAGCTAAAGAGAGAGCAAAAAGAAGCACATAAAAAGATAAGTGTCCCAAAGAGGTCGTGGGTGTGAGATCTGGGGGGCACAGCCTAATCATTACTTGGATCCAATCAAATACAAAAATTACTATTATGGACCTAAAAACATGGAGTACACGAACATTCGGGGCTTGATACATTTTAAAAGCACACAGAAGACATAAAAATGACTGTCCAAAAGACAGAACTCTCAAAACAAGAAAGTTGTAGCCTAGAAGACAAAACAGACTTGGGTGACTATGAAAACCTCTACCGGGGCTATGAACACTTGACTAATAGTAGAGAAAGGTTATACTTGGGATTTGGGGAAAAAATTTTTGGGGCTATGAATGCCTGACTGGAAGCAAAGCTCTTTCTGGGAAACCCTGGTCTACTTAGAGAAAGTTGGGAGCAGCTGGTAAACCTTCTGGTTACCATAATCAAAGGTCAAGAAATGAATATAGGTGAAAACACATTGGGAAACTAGAAGAAAGCCTCAGATTGGAAGTCATTGAAAGATTATTGACACCAACACCTCTTGGTTTTGTTTTTCTGCAAAGCTACGTCTTAGAAGAGTATTGATGATGAAGAAATGCCTTGGTCATTCATCCTTTTGTCGGGGCTATTTTTTGTGGGTCCACAACACACACCCCATTTTTTTAGTCCTCAAACCATGGGGACCCCCTTCTTTTGTCTTTTTGGCCTTCTCACATCTGCCCCCTTCTCGGTCCCCAGTAGGTCAGTCTCATTGAAGGATTTTTAGCTTATTAAACAAAGAGAAGACACCTTTTCGGTCTTTCAACACTTTCGGCCTTTCAAAGGACCAAATTCCTTCAAAATACTAAAAAGTCTGAAAGTCCAAAACTTGGCCCTTTTAGTGTTTTAGCCTTTGAAAACACCAAAAGGCTGAAGATGTCTACCTTTGGACTTTCTGTGTTTCAAACAGCAAAACACCGAAAGCGCTGACATACCACCCGCGGGTTATAAATTGAAAAATGGCCCTAATTTAGTCACTTCACTTTCTTTTGTCTCTAGCATCTCGAGAGCTCGTGACTTCAAAAAAATTTCCCTCACTCATTGGGACTGATTACCCAATGCCTTCGAGCTTTGTTGTGTCTTCCTTATCTGCTCCTAGCTCATTTGAGGTAGGTTCCTTCCTCACTGCTTAGCATTTTATTTTCTCTTCTTGGTTTAGGTTAGGGTTTTTTTCACCTGGTGCTTGTCCAGCTTAGTTCATGTTGACTTCCCCTCCCCCCTAGTCTCCTATGGCCTTTTGGGCACCTTCAAACACGATGGGGAAGTTCCTCCTTGTTGGGTCGAGTCGAGTCTTTCCTATTTTCTAGGTTAGGGTTTTTTCTATTTTTTAGTCGTGACCCTTCTCATAGGTTTTCAGCCTCAAAAAGGCTGAAAACCATGTTTGGTCTATCACCCAAGTGTCCCTCGAAGGTTCATCCTTTTCATCCTTTCAGACCTCTGAAATTTTTGAAATGCTGACAAGTTTGAATCACCAAAAGTGTTGTCCACCTTAATGAATTATGTACTTTCAAATTTTGTGAACCATTTCAAACTTTCAGTGTCCACATAAACTTTTGGGATTTTGCATGCCGAAAGTCTCGACAAAGATTTCTCGTCAATGATTGCATTTTTTGCAGTTTCAGCCTTTTTGGACTCCAAGCCATTTTTCAGTGCTTGAAACCCTAAAAGGACTGAAAGTGCAAAATTTGCATTTTTGGCTACTTAGAGAGCTGTTTACCTCTGATTTCTTGGATTAATCAGTTTTCTTTTAGTTTCCTCTTCAATAAGATACTGATACTTACATTCTCCTTGCAGGGATGCCTGAACAAAAGACAACATCTCCAATCAAATACCAATACAAGGGGAATTCCCCACCTTCAAAGGACAGGAAAAAATACATTGAAATCACCGACACTAAAATTGAGAATGTAGACTGGGATCAGTTCCTGGTACAATGGTCCCATCCAACAGGGAGATCCGAGGACTACACTGCACTAGTCATATCTAGCTTGTTGAATGAAGCAGCCCACCCTATAGCTATCTCATCATCGGAGCTGATTATAACCTTGGAAAGGGGCTCCAATGGTTCAACAAAAAAGAAAAGGAAGCCTATGAAATTGTAAATAATGACTACCTTAAGCAAATTCTCCCCAAAAAGAAGCTGGATAAGATAGACCTCTGACAGGGATACTTAAAAGATGATATCCAGGCAACTATAACATTGATAAGTCAAGTTTATGGACTACCTCAATCCATCCAAATCAAACCCTAGATGATCTTACTGATAGAAAGGATCAGAGGTCATAAAGCAAGGTTCAACTAGGGTTCCATCATCAGTGATAAGTTGGATGAGCAATTGACTGTAGTGAAGCATAACCCCAAGTTCTATATGAGCACCTACATAGTGTACCTATTGGAAGCACATGCATAATACCCAGGTCTTACCAAGAAGGGAAGCATAAATTATCCAAATTCTTGGCCCTACATTGTATACCCATAGTTAATGAAGAGGGCAAGTATGCCAGAGGATTGACCTGATTACAGGATAGTCAATGATGCTTTCATATTTGCGGTCATCCAATCCACTGAGGGTGATTTTGCAAAGAGGATGTCAGAAGAGGTATCTACCAAGGTAAGGGCCATCAGGACCTATTATATACAATTTAAAACATTTACTTACATCTGAGTAGCATGATCGACCTTAAAACCAAAGAAGCTTCCCAGGTATCCATCCGACTGGATAATCATTTTGGAGATGGCTAGGCATCTTGCAAATGCCTGAGCATATAAATTACAAGAAGAAGCATTTTTAGGATTTTCCTATCTCATTCTGCCCATATACTCTACAAGATATGAAGGTGTGTGTGTATATTTTTGCACCTATTACCTGCGACACAATACTTCAATAGATCATTGCATTAGTGAAAAAGGGGTTAGAGAAGCGTATAAATCCACTAAAATTGACCTATTTCCTTCTAACTAGGAAGAGTATGAAAAAAAAAATAATAGCCCTCAGATTATGCTTCTTTCAGTGATATATACATCCTAGCATGAAATATTTGAGTTAAAATGAGAAAGATATCTAAATAACATGCATTCTAGCTCTAAAAAGCATGAAACTAACAATGCATAAACATGAAATATGAAATGTGATATGAATCTA
>MU223839.1:1288080-1339549 GCA_018584345.1 Thuja plicata | reverse complement strand
GGCATGGTGGAGACATGGGCTTAAGGAATCTACATTAATGAGGCATTAATGAGAGCCTTAAAGAAGCATGGGAAGGGTGTAAGGTAAGCTTGAGAAGGTGGACTTGAGGAAAGGAATCTTGAGATTCATTGACTTTCTCAAGTGGGTAGAGTCCTTAATCATTCCTTAATAGAATGTGACAACATTAGGATGTGGGTTAGAATTAGATTAGGATTAGAATTAGATTACCATGGGGTGAATGGGTTGATATAGGTTCAAACCCAGGGTCAAAGTGGTTGAAGTGGGTTAGGTTAGGGGTTTAGAGGAATATTAATGAAATGAATTAAATTCATTCAGAAATAGGATATTAATTATTTAAATAATTAATTGATTTTTAATAATCAATAGGAATATAGCCAATTAAATTAAATTAATTAGGCTAGGGGAATGGGTTCATTTGCAAGTGACGAGACACATGAGATTTATTTAATTCCTTTATGATTAAATACTATAGCCATGTTTTTTTTAATTTGATTTGTTTAAATTGGTTTGAATTGATTTGAATTGTATGGCTATAGTAGTTAATATAATTTAGTGATAAAAATCACCTAGGACATTAAATCTGATTTAAAATGAATTATGCCAAAGTAACATTGTCATGACATAATTGGGGATATGATCACACTTAGGGAAAATAGGGTCTATAGTCGGAACATACCAAATCTAGGTGGTTATAGAAGGTCTGTAAATCCTTGGCCTTCAAATGGGATGACTTCCCCTACAACTTTACAAGATATTATGGACATGCTTCAACCCCATAGGCACGTATAGACATATTATTAGCAAGTTCTAAATTCATGAACTATGCTTAGAAGATCACTGGATGAACTGTATAGATGATCATGAGGTCAGAATTCAAGATTATTGCAGAATGTCTCTTGCCTTGGAAAAGGAAGTCTTGAAGACCCCAATTCCCACAAATTTTTGGGAGTATGATTCAGATGAGGTCCCAGAGGCCATTTATACAAATGACAAGATATATGACAAGCCCATCATGAATGCGAAGATTGATAAGGATGAAAATGATGATATTTATTTCTAGGCAAGGCATGTGATGAGAAAAATAGAGCAATGGATTAAGAGGCCCTACAAGATGAGCCCAATACCTTTGAAAACATTGATGGAGCCACCTAAGAAAGTAGATAAATAGAAAGGGGAGAAGTATACCATCCCCAAGTATAAAAAGGCATCACCTTAGAAGCCAAGGAGGGTATATGGTTATGAACGACCAGTGGAATATGGTTCTAATCCAAGGCATAAAAATACAAGGATGATAGGTCAGATAGACCCTTTAGTAGGAGTATCACAGGATCCAAAAAATTAAATTCCATCCACCTCTAGCCAATCTCCTCTGACCACCAAGAAGGGGAAGAAAACATATAAGAGGAAGATAACCTTTGTATCTCCATGACTGGAAACTGTGCAGGAGGATCTAGAAGAAGAAGAAGAAGAAGAAGAGGCACATCTAACCAAGAGGACTAGGTACCAGAGAAGGAAAGAGAAAGAGACTACTAGGAAACATCAGGAGACCAAAAGAACAAGATAATCCTTTGGATTCCTTAAGGTTTGATGAGATTCAAATTTCTAACTTTAAAGGTCTAGAAGGCTTTTCAAATCAAGGGAAGGATACACCAGTGTATGATAGGGGAGCTCCATCCCTCTTTCAACCCCAAGTGACCCTCACTCCACCTCCAGTATAGTTCACCTATCCCTTAGTAAATATGTGTACTATAGAGGTAAGCTCTAGTTCTTCCCAAGGGCCTGAGACCCAAGATACAGAGGTAACACATAACATAGTAGACAAGGTTGTAGGAGAAAGTTATTTTTCTACTCCACCACCTCACAACCCTACTCCACCAACTTCTATCCCACTTTTTATTCCTAATCCACCACCATTGTTCTCAACTCCAACACTGACTTCGCCCCCTTCTACTTCTACTCCCCCATCTCCCATTCCAGTCTCAACTCCAACACCTACTCCATCGCCATCGTTCCCTTTGCCTTGCTCTACCCCAACCCCCCAAAGGGAAGTAAGTATAGAAGATGTATCACCCTTCAAGACCACACTAGAGGCCATGAATAGTATTAATTTAGAAGTATTAATCAATCCATCAGAGGATGAAAGCCAGGACAAAGAAAGAGAAGGTAGAGAAGCTGAAGAGGATAAGATGGAAGAAGAAAGGGGAGAAGGAGAAATACAAGGGGAAGAAATGGATGAAGGAGAAGATGAACAAGGAAAGGTGTAGGAGAAAGAGCCAGGGGAAGGAGTAGCCCCAGAATATTAAAACTTATCTCATATCCTCCATGTTTCCCCATATGAGCTAGTGACTGCATTTGGTAAACCTACTTGGTTTACCAAACAAATCTAGCTTAAAAGAAGAGCTTATATAGATGAGATAAAAGGGGAAGAGACAAGTGTGGCATTTTTAGGGAAAGCCTTCCACCAAATGAAAATCAGTGTGCCCACAAGGATAGTGTCCTATGTCAATAAAGACACTATGGGTCACTGGAAGGCACATATATTTATCCCTCCTACAAGCACTTATCAAACACCAGCTACTTCAGAATATTACACATTCAAGGAGGTGGACTTGGGAAAACCTACTAGAGAAGGGAGCAAGACATTGGTAGCCTTAGGGCTTAAGCACAGTCTAGGGTTCATGAGTAAGTATGAGGAAACCATAATATCATTGATAGAATAAAACAAATCCTTTAAAAGATACAATCATAAGGTAGTAGGTCCCATTGACCCAAACTTCTTAGAGGCTTCATTACATGCCATGTTAGAAAAAAGGGCTACACCATATTTACCGACATGCTTAACCCCTTCCTTCACCCCAGCAAGTGTAGATTGGAGGAATGACTTTGAGCAATATGGAGAGAAAGCTATCATGTTGGTATTCAGGCCATACAAAACCATCTTGGTTGAAACTAATTTATTGATTGATCTGGTGGAGAATGAGGGTGGTTTGAATTCTGAAATAAGTAAATGGAAAGCCGCCTTGTAAGACTTGGAAGTGATCCTGAAACAACGTTTCAAAATTATAGTCAAAATATATGAGGGACAGGAACTAGAAAAATTTAAGGCATGGATCAAGGGAATAGCCAAGACAATCAAGGTCTACAAAAGGTATTTGGCCTCCAGAATAGGAAAGCATGAAGAAGTCATAGAATGGATAAAAGAGATGGATGTCTTTTTTACAGGGATTGGCTTCAACTTATATAGGGACCAAGACAAACTTACCCTATGGTCGTTGAAGGAAGTGGTTAAGAAATTTAGGGATATTCTAGCAGGTGTTAGCACCAAGGAGGCCTTACACCATATGTTCTATTTAAAAGAAGAAATGCAGAGAATGTTGGAACATGAAGAAGAGATTAAGTTCTTCACTTCTAATTTGATTGTCTTTAGAGAGGAACAAGAATGAAGGGTCACCAAGGTGAAGAGAAAAGAGATCAATTATGAGGAGGTCCAGGAGATAGTGCATAGGCTCAGGGTAGCCCATCTCTAGGTCTTTCCTAACTAAAACCACCAATTCTCCTCCATAAGTTGGCAGGACAATTTTCACACTTATCCAATTTTCTCCCAAAGCTAAGTTTGGCCTTTTGGCCCTCCAATTTTTCGGCCTTTCAACCCTCTAGTTTTTTGGCCTTTCAGCCTTCCAAGTTCTTTGGTCTTTTCTGCCTCCCAAATATTTTGGCCTATCAGCCTCTGACAAGTCCGAATGTAGAATCCTCTAAATTTTGGGTTTTAACACTTAAGAAGTTTTGGGGCACTAAAATTTTCAGAGTAGAGGTCGAGGTCCAAAAATCTAGGTGTTTCCAGTGAGATCACATTTTTTTACACACCAGTTGAACTCTAGATCAGATTGATGGTTACTTGAGTTTTTTTTGGAGGGACTAAGGGTCCTCTATAAGTCCCCACCACCAAAGGAGCCTACAAATGAATATTCCAATAAGAACTCCAAGAATCAAGAAGAAGACTCCAAGTTCTTAGATGAAACCCACCTTCTTTTCTCTTTCTCTTCTTGGCTAGTTTGACCCTCCTTGCATTGGCTAACTGATTGTAAATGGATTTAAGAATCCATGCAAGTTATCTAGTATCAGTTAGTAGTACTTTCCTTTTAGCAAAGTTTTAGTTTTAGCTTATGTTCATTAATTTAGACTCTCTGATGCCCTAATTTTGGACTTCAGAGTTGTAGATTAGAAACTCTATATATTGTAATCACAACTCAATGTAAAGGGTCAAATTCTTAATGAAATAAAGATTTACATTTTGTGCTGCATTCATGGTGTGTGAATTTTTGCTACCTATGAGAAATAATTGAATGTATGCTTTCATTATTAATTATTTTCAAAGAGCCTCATTTTTATTGTGCTTCAAATTTGCATTTCTTTAGTTGGAGTTTACTATTGTTTTCTTACCCTACTGTGATGAATGCATGGAAGAGATCATCTTTGGGATTAATGATAAATATGTCTCATGGGTGTGCACATCTTGGTGGCTTCATGATTTTATTGGTTTTGAATATCTTGCATGGGTGAATACATCTTCTCTCTAAACGCTTGCATTCGTGGGGTAGTGAATTGTGACTTTGTCTGATTTATGCTTCATGGGTTTGTTCCAAATCTCCCCATAATTCAATTTGCAAGAAATGGTTCACAATGGTTTATGTCTATAGGATTTCATTTTCAGCCATTTTTTTCATTTCTCATTAATCTATTCTCTATTACATTATGTTTTCAATTCTAAAAATCAATATCTTGGAAAAATACAAAATCGCATTTTAGTTACAACACCCATATATGTTAAAATGGAAAATATCAAAAATAACTAAAGTGTTTTGTAGTTTGATGTCTTGAACGTACCACCAAATTCCTCCTCATGAACATTCACATTTATCTTCAACTGAGTAACCAAGCAGGTTGTGACTCGACCTCGGAGAACCTTGGGAATGACTCTATTATTCTTTCAAGAGAGGAAATTGAATCTCGAGATCCTAGCAAGTTGGCTTGTGTCAAAACAACTCTCAACAGAAATAGATAAGAGCAAGGAAGAAACTACAAAAAGATGAAGAAGAGCAAATAGAGTTACCTCTCATGACATGCACAGATGAAATATTGATATATCAAGATCAATTTCTAAAGGATGACAATTTCATCAAGACCAAGGAGTTCAAGGAGTACCTCATCTAGAAAAAATAACAACAGGTTAGTGCACAATTGCAGTTGGGAGGTGGTGATCTAGTGTCCAGTGAGGCTCTACAAACATTGTAGGATTATGATCCTGAATTAGAGAAAATCACACCAGAGGAGGCAAGACAACTGTTAAATGCCAGTGGGATTTTATTAGAAGGGTGGGATTTGGCCTCTACTTTCATTATAGATAAAATTAGGAAGCAACCTGATGTAAAGTTGTCATCAGAGACACATGTTGGGGAAATGATAAGAGGACTTAGATACAATCCAAAGTCCCAAGCCTTAGAAATGTGGATTTTAGCTCCAAATAATCAAAATCCATCCCTAATAAACATTTAGGAGAAAATGGAAGGAAATAAGATTATCTGGTATGTCCATAATATAGGGGACTTGGAGATTTCCCAAGTTCTCACCCATTTTTCTCAATTTATTGAGGCAAAGGCTATCCAAATGTCTAAAAAGTTCAAAAAGCTCACTAGTGAAACTAGTGGTATAGTCAAGGATAGGGAGTTGGCTTTAATAAAGATCAAAGCACAAGAGAAGCTAATAGCAGAGTTCACACAAAGACTGCTTGATATGCTAGAAGCTGCCCCTATAGAGCCAAAAGAGGTGCAAGATGTTGAGATCCAAACAGAGGAAACAAAGCATACTATAATAGAGATAGGGCAAGCGGTTAAGGAGCACCATAATGTTGTTTTGGGTGCATTGACAAGAATTTTGCAGCATAGGGTAGATATCATAAAAGATAAAATTGATCTAGTACATGGAGCCCATGGAGAATTGCCAGGTCTGCAAGTAGAGGTGAACAATTTTGTCTCAATTTTGAACCCTTATTATGCAACTTGGTTTGGGAGAACATCATTGTTTGAAAGGTTGGCATCTTTGCAACCACTTAGGTCAGACCTACTAGAGATAGTAACCTAGGTTGGGGTTGAGATAGAGAAAATAGGAGCCACCTTGTCCTTTTTCAAAGGAAATGCTAATCAAATAGAGGCAAGTTTGAACATTTTTGGGCCTAGTTACAATAGATTTATGCCTCCAATAAAATCAGAGGAAAATCAGATCAAGTCACTAGGTGTATGGGGCTCAAAATTTGACACTGTGTTACCTAATAAATAGGTATATGTTTCTAACAAGGGAGAGGTAGATATGGAAAGACACAACAAGGTTCTAGATGAAGCATTTAAGCTAGAAATAGATTTCAATAAGTTTATCATAGATGTCAAGAGTATTACCGATGCCAGGTGGGAAAGACAGAAGACCCAGTTGGAGAATATATAGAGCTTTGAATTTTGAAAAGAAGAAGATGTTACAGCATGGGACATATTAACAAAGCCCAAGAAGAAAAATCTTGTCCCTATTAACCTGGACATCATGGATGAATAATAGGAGGACACATGGCACCTATTCTTTGAGCACAGGAAGGTTAGCTATCATAAAGACTAGTGTAAGTTAGCCTGTATTAGCAGTCACTAGGTCTTGTTGCAAAAATCAGATGCTATCCTAAACATATATAGAAAAGGACGCCAAAGATCACAAGAAGACAAGGATCAAATCTGATCTTAATCTCCATTTTCTTCCATCCACTGCTTGGTTCTTTCCTGTCTTTTGTCTTTTCTACATTTTAGGGTTAGGTCTTAAAACCATCTGAAGCTTGTAGTATCCTTACTTCTTAAGGATTCAAAGATGGTTTAAGCTTATATATAGAGCTCATTGTAACATTTTTTAAGGAGGATGGAATATAATTACAAGGCAGACTACTAAAATTTGTCTGAGCCTCTGTCCTTTTTTGTCTATCTGAATGTATTTGAAGCATTAAGACATTAATATAATACATTGCAATCTCTATTTTACATCTTGGTTGTCTCTTTTTATTTTTTTTACAATTATTGTATGTTTATTTGTAAGGCACTTAGACATATTGATCACAAGGTGATTGTGCAGTCATTTGTGAGCTCCTTCAAGGAAGGAATAATTATTTTAAATGACCCCAGAGAACTTAGCATTAATTTGAGGATTTGATGACAGATATAGAACTAGAGGATAATCTATAAGGCATTTTATCTATGTTTCAAGTATTTAATTAATCACCTTATTGTGGATTTATACCAAGGTATTGACTCTATAGCCCATAGGATCAGGCACTGCTTTATAGTTTTGCAAGTAATTGTTCAATCATCCATCATTTAAGAAAAATCACTCAAATATATTACACTTATAAAAGAGCATACATTCATAAGCAATTGTACTCATAGAGTATACAATTCAAGTCTACTGATTCCTTTAAGAGAGAATCAAATATGTTATCCCTCCTAAGTTTATAAGAACTATAAAAGGAATAAGGATGAGAATCCTTAATGCATTACTATTTGTTGGTGTCAAAATATTAGTTTGGCTCATTAAGCTCTGTATCAGGTTATTCATAGTCACTTTCATAGTTATCTACCTATTGATACAATAAAAGGAATTCAACAAGTTAGTAAGAAGATATAATCCACTATAAAGATATTGTCAATCAGTAATCATTCATAGGTAAAACCTGCCTAAGTGAGTGGATCTCAAAAAACAAGGAGGAGGTAATAGTTTCCCTGGATATTATCTAAACCCTCATCAATTAGGAATTTCTCTTGCTTGAATCAATTATTTTAATATTGGGATTCAAAGAGTTAAAACAAAAATTCAAGCATTTTGAGGTTCACCAAGAAAAATCCCTAACATGGGGGATGAGAAAATTTGAGTCTATATGGGGGGATTTTAGATTTAAAAGGGGTGGAAGGTTTACCAACATCTTGAGATACTCTTTTTTCAAGGGGATACTTATTATTTTGAACATAATATGTGAGTCCATGTGAATGGGGAGGAGAGGTTGAAGGAATGAAATCCTCTTGAAGGAAGCCATTTTGAATAGAGGTTAAAGAACCAAGCTTAGATGTATGAGGTTCATGGATGGATTGGATATGTGTGATGGGATCTTGTGGAGGATTAGGATCATGTGGAGGATTAGGATCATGAGGGGGAATAGAAGGGATAATAGGGTATTAAGATGGAAGGGGATCATGAAATGGATTTGAATAGGCACTTTGATCTTGACTTTGGGGAGGATTATGTGGTGGAGTGAGTGGATTTTTAGATGGAAGGGAATCATGCAATGAAATGGCGGGAATGGAATCATGAGATGGAGTAATTTGATCTTGATATTGAGGGGGATTAGTGGATTGGATACATGGAATATCTTCATGAAGTGGAGGGTAAGTGGATATTAATGCTTGACATGGAGGGGAATCATTAAGGGATGGGATGTAAGGGATGTCTTGATCTTGATCAATAATGGGATCATGAGATGGGTTAAGGAGGATAAGTGGATCTTGATATGGAAGGATGAGATATACATATTGAAAGGTGTCATAAGATGGAGGAATTTTTATATCTAGAGGAGGAGAGGAATCCATGTTATCATTATTTGGAACAAGGTCTTGACATGTTTGGACTTGTGAAAGTGATGTAATGAAGGAGATAAAAGCTTCAACTTGGGTGGATGGAGGTATGAGAAACTCACAAGGCTCAGGATATTTAGGTATGTCTTGATTTGGATGGGATGGTGGTGGGTTCATGAATTGAGGGGATTACACAACTTGATGTGGGGATTTATACTTCTCTTCTAGTCCTTGGATCTAATCAATGGAAATGTTATTGTGAGACAAGGTGATATGGGTTTTGGAGGATTAGGATTATGTGGAGGATAAGGATTATGATTTTTGACATGAAGCTCAAAATGTGGGGGACTAGGTCTAGGATTGGGATTAAATCAGAGATGAGAATTATGAGTTTGGAAAAATGGGGAAGGACATATGTCTTCAAAGGAAATATTTTTCTTTTGACTCCCATTTTGAAAACTAAGGATAGTTTTTTGGAGTTCTTGAGTCTCTTGGGAATGGTGACTATGGAGGGAATAATATGTGGGTTAGGGATAATATTATGGATTTCCCTTGTCAAAGGTAGAGGAAGGATAAGAAATGTGATATGGATTGGGATTTTATATGATGTCTTGAGGTAGAATGGATGATGATATGGTAGATAGATGTGAGTTTATGGGATTTAATTGGTAAGTGGGTTGGGATGAGAGACATGAATAATTAGGCATTGGATTATTTTTAGGCATGTAAGGTTTGGATGGATGTGATTGATAGGATAGTTGAGTTGGAGGTATGATTTGATGATCAGGGTTTAGCATTCTAAATTCCTCAACCATTTTGTGAACCCAATCCATATTCATGATGTTTAGATGAGAGTTTTTGTATTTGGATTAGAAGATTATGTGGAAGAAGATTGGGGTTGCAAAAGGATGAAATGAAAGATTTTATGATGGGTGAAATATGAACTTAGGACTAGGAATAGGTTTTTAATTTATTTTGAATGTGAGGGAAAGGCCTCAAAGATGTTGGATTTGATGTCAGATGTGAGGGAAGGGCCTCAATATTTGATTGATTTTATTTTATTTTTCTGATATGAGGGAGGGGCCTCAAGTTTGGATTTGATTTGATTTGATTTTTATTTAAAGGTTTGAGACAAACCTAGGTGAAACAAGATCCTATGATGGTGAAAACAAAGGATTGATTTGGATGATGATATCTTATTCTACTTGGAGATAGACTGATGATCCCAAGAAAAATTGGATATGAATAAGATAATTAACTACTTGAGATAGACTGATGTTCTAAAAGAAATATGATTCAAATATATTTTTTCTAATGATGACGGTCTATGCAACACTTGGATAAATATTTCAACCTAAGATTTGAGATGAAAATATTGATGAAGGTGTGAAATATGAAGTTTGATTTTATTTGGGTTAAGATTGACTATGGTTGGATGTGGTTCAATCAAGACAAATAGGATTAAAGTCCAAGGATTATGATGGTGCGCCTAAGCTAAAAGTAGAATATTTTATGAAAATTGGAATTAGAAGGTGATGTGGATGAAGATTTGAATTAAGAATGGATGAAATTTTGAAGATAAATGAGGGATGTTTGAAGACAAGGGAATAATTAAGGGGTGATTGGTTTTGGATGAAGAGGAAGATAAATTGGATTAGGATTAGATAGAATGATGAGGTTAAAAAGTGGATTGGATTAAAAGAATGATGATGTGATTAGGTTGGATGAAAGATGACTGATTAGATTGGATTAAGAAAGAGGATGTTGATGTGGATTAGAAGGATGATTAGGAGGAAGATTAGGAATATTGTGGATATTTAGGATGGAATTATTAGAATGATTGAGAAGATTAGGATAATTATGCAATCATTAGAATGATTAGAATAAGATTGATGATTAGGACCTTGATTTTGTTAGACAAATTAATCATGTTGAGGTTCCTAAATAGTGGGTCATGAATGGGTTAGGTATGACTAAGATTAGAGGAATGATTAGAATGATTAAGAAGAATCAAAATGACTTGGAAGAGGTGATTAGGATGAAGAAAATAATTAAGAAGGAAGATAATTATGAAGATTGTGGATGATTAATAGATGAATATGAAAGATGATTAGGATAAAATGGTGGATGTTTGGATTGAATTAAGGAGATGATTTGGAATATTATGGATGATTAGGAGATGATGAATATGATTTTGGCTGATTTTGGACTATTTTAGGTCAAATTTTTCATTGGCAAGAACTAATTTTCAACAGATATCAAAGGCATTGACTACGCTAAGTATACCTTGACTCAGATTTTGGGCATAACTAATAGTTATTGAACACACATGTCTAAAATCAGTCCTACAAGTGGCAAAGAAACCTTGTAGGAGACAATAAATTATGAATTTGGGGAATTTTGATACAACTTTGATATTTCATCTGTGTATGTTCAAGTGACTCTTTCAAGCCACTTATGTTTTTATGTAGTTTAACACAACAAAGACAGTACAAATAGTAAGTACCTTAAGGAATTAGCTTTGCATGAAATATTATAGGCTCATTGCTTAGTATTTCTTTGGCTCACACAGTAGTGTCACCCCCAAAAGGGTGCCCGTGTTTTTCCTTTTTCTAGGTATTGTTTCTGTGCTATGAAAATATCTTTCACAACACAATACCCTGGGACACATATGATGGAAATCTTGGGGGAGAATCTTCCCTCCCCTTGCATTATAATAAGTCATCGTTTAAAGGAGAATTAGGTAGGATACTAATTTATAGTTTCTAGTAAGATTTGTGGCATCCACCCAGTCAATTTGTATGTGTGTGAGACACTTAAGCCTCTAGTGGACCATGTTGGCTCCTTAGGAACTACCTTCCCAATCCAAACTATCATCCACACACCATGCTCTAGCTTGGTGGGATTGAGAAACATTTGTTTTGAGTGTCTCATTTCTATATCGGTCAGGGTATTTACCGATTTGAGGTCATCCTCTAAAGAGAAAACACACCCTCTAGACAGCCTCTCTAGAGGTTAGATTAAGCTAAGATTTCTCTTCACCCATGTTCCACAAAGGAAAGGGGAGAGGATAAAAATATAGTTTAATCATAGCTTCACATAATTTAAGGTATCTATCTAATGAAAAATATCTAGAAAGAAGTGTTGAGAAACACTTCTTTAAACACACCAAAAAGAGTTCATTTCTAATTGAACCTAATTAGAAAAACTAAGTGTTTTCTACCTAAGCAAAAGACACAATAGTATGGTTAAGCATGAAAGTTCAATTTATTTCCCACGCATAAAGAAGGAAAACATGTAAGAAAGGTGTGATTGTTTTTCCTTAAGTCATTCATGAGTTTTTAAGGTTCATTCCCTTATGCATTCAAGATTGGATGTGGTTAATTCCTTTAAGAAACATGCATTCAAAGACTAGTGTTTAACAAATAAAAGTACATTCCCAAAATCTATTAATATCCAAGGAAACCTGCATGAAAAATATTAGTAATCTTAAATTCTTCAACCCTAAAATGATGCAAAAAGACAAACATATTAGTAACACTTGAAATCAACAAAAAGTAAATTTTTCTGTGATAGGGAAAAGACAAAAGGTTACAATCAATAGTCCACTAGACTCATGTTGGAGACAATACGTTGATTCCCAAAATTTGCCTAAGTCTAAAATTTCCTAAAAACCCTCAAAAAGTAGAATCTTTATTTTAACTCCTATGAAGCTGAAACCACTCTCAAACATCCTAAAAGTATATACATAAAATATAAATTATACTTTAATATTAAATTTTATGTATGGTTCTGATGCTAAAATTTTCCTAAAGGACACATAAGAGTCCTCAAGAACCCACCAAAAAGATACCCATATGCCAGAACTAGTTGGAAAATCAAACAGGGTGGAGATGACAATGACACGTTGCAGACACTAATCTCATAGTGTAGACAAAAATCTATGCAGATTGTCATCTGTGCAAATGAAAATCTTAGAGCGCAGACAAATTTTTTTGCAGATCATCATCTGCTTAGACAATAATCTTAGAGCACAGAAGAAAATCTTCGAGTGTAGATGACACTTTCAGAGTGTAGATGAAATTTTGTGTAGACAAGAATCTTAGAGTGCGAACAATAGTTCCAGGTCATAGATGACTCTGTGTAAATCATAGATGATAATGTGTGTCTAGGTTCGGAAAGTGGTAGAAATTTATCAAAAAGTATTAAATTTTTAGGGACGTAGCCCTTGCTAGACATACCAAAATGTGTATGATAAAAACCCACCTGTATGGAATAAGCTCAAACATGCAAATGTTAGGAAAATTATTCACTTCATTCTAATCTAACATGTTTACAAACTTGAAATAACACAAAAATTTTCCACCATAACCTCCAATGAGCCAAAAAAGTGCACCCAAGCCTTGTTTGTTTTATCTTAGAAAGGGTTGTGCATGTTCTCACCTAACACAATATATCAATCCCTCTTGATTGAATGAAAAAATGACAAATGCAACTAGATACAAGCTAGATGCAATGATATTGAATAACTCAAGAACTATTTATGAAGAACTAGTCTCAAGTATTCAATATGTGAAAGAGAAGTATATATGAACTAAGTGAAATAATATAGTATTGAATACAAACTAAAAATAAAAATACCATGATTTAAATACAACTACCAAACAAAGTTAGTATGAAAATCTCTAAATGCATACAAGAGAATTCTAAACATAAACTAACATGATATATCTAATGCAAGAATGATGGATGATTTGCAAGGAGTGAGGCCTCCTATTTATATATTTTTGGAGGGATTGGATGAGATGGATCTCATGTGGCATCCACATATATTCCACATGGGATAAAGGATTTGTCATGCAAGAGGGAGAGTCTCTCACACGTGTGAGAAACTCTTGAAAATGATGGCTCAATGACAAGTGTAAGAGGGTGGGAGAACCAAAGTGAGTCACATGTTGAGCATATTACAAAGATGAAAGGGGAGACAAGATGCAAAAGAAATTGATGTAGGAGAATATTGGGTTCTTAGAAATCCCGTATCACCAAAAATATTTTTTGGTTTGGTTCTGGTATTGGGTAGAAAGCTCGATTGGAGACCTGATTTTCTCAGTCATTTTGGTGATATTTAATAGTTGGAAGATGTGTTGCTTCAAAGACAGACTCAGTGACCTAAATCGGTGGTTCTCGGTGATACTTTTCTTAGTGGTGTTCTTCTCTGTGGTGTTCCACTTGGTAGAGCACTGCTTGGTGGTGTCTATTTGGTGGATTTTTTCTCAGTTGTGCCTCTCACCAAGTGGTTTTGTGTTTGGTGTTCTTGATCACCAAGGGGTTATTCTGATTGTTTGGGTTGGCTAAGTAGTGCATTTAATTTGGGGTTGTGTTCCTCAATTTTTGGATCAAACATTGGAGGTGTGAGGACGTAAATCTGATTTGGTTCACTCTCCTATGCAATTTAATGACTGTTGGATGTTGACTAATGGATAACATTTTGGATGTTGTAATCTTGAAGCCGAATATTGTTTAATTGAATTTTTTATTGTAAAGTTGACTTATGCCCATGTTGTATAAAAGTAGGGTATGGGTAGAATGATAGGGAAGCTAAGGGGAAGATTTGCGGATATGAGATAAGTGAAAGAAAGCTTGAAGAAGATGGTAGCTAGCGTTGGCTTAGGAAATAGAAAGATTACTTGGTGTCTTGCAAGATCAAGTCTAGATCTATCTTGGTGTTCCTATCGAATTGGTGTGTGTCATAGATTTGAGCTAGTTTATAAGGTAGACCTGAAGCTTGCAGAAGATATCTGTAATAGATCTCAGTGTTATTTGCTATTTATTTGTATCTGGCCATAACTAGGAAGGCCTTACAGCCTAACATTTCAGATGTAATTTCTTGTTGGAGATAATAAAACTTCTATGTTGATTTTCTACCTATGTGTTATTTGTGAATTCTGTTGTGGTTATTTTTTTGTGGCAAGGTTGAACATCTCCTTAGGTGGTATTAGAGCGATGATCTAGGTGGTTCGAGTGAAGGGTGTGTTACTTGTAAGATTCCTCCAAGGATATTGGGCCCTAGAGTAGATGAAGATCTCATTGATGTGATGGATGCAAGGATAACAAAAAAGGTCAGATCGAAGATCAGATCTGAGATGATGATGATGAAGAATGAGCTGGTCACCAAAATATTGAGAGTTGTTACTAGATTGTAGAGAGGTACTAGAATAGAAGATTCTTATGAGGAAGCTACTTATTAATTTGAATCTATAGAGAAAGTAGATCTATTTCTGTTGAAGAGGTAAATATATTTCATGATCGAATGGATGGATTTGATATGGAAATTGTAGAGAATCTTGTTGATGATGAGATTGTTGATGAGTTGGAAGAGGTACCTTTGTCTAAGGTATTGTTGAGGATTTTGGTGTTGATGATTTTTTCATTAGTGGTTTTGATGATATAAATTATGAATCAGATTACAATACCTGGTGTGATACCTGTGGTATTGTCAAGTTCAATATAAAAACCAGAAGACTAACAACAAAATTGTAAGCCAAAAATTAATTCATTCTATTCAAAATTAGATTTTATACAAATATGATGGATCCCAAGGGTTACTATAATCCATTGTAAATGAAATGAAGAGTCCTCATAATGTTTATTACAAATAAACTTATTAAAACTACCAAAAAATTTCAAAAAACTATATAAAATTTTAGGCCCGCTTGGAGAAGGCATAAATTTTTAGTCCTAGCTCCAATTTGCAAACCATTTACTTTATTGGAAAGAGAACCAAAAATTGTATAACCAAAACTGCAAAGTCACACTAAAATTTCCCCCAGAAATGCCTCAAAGACATTCAAAAATGCAATTTACTGAGATATAGAAAATACTTAAAAATTAGATTTCAGTATTTTCTAAATTCCATCATGATCAGTTGACCCTATTTTTTTGCATGAGGAAATACAGAGCGATATAGAGATGGCTGATGGTGAGATTGAGAATCTTGATTTCCTTGTTGCTGATGAAGATAAGTTACATAATTTATTTGTGAAGAAGAGTGTAGATCTTATGCATTATGTTGAGGATGGTATTCAGTATGTTCTTGTTGGAAGGTGTGTTGACTGGTTGGTTGCAGTGGAAAAGACATATAGGTTTGTGGGGAATAAGGATGACTGGTTGAAGGATAGAGGAGGTAGAATAAATGAAGTTCATGACATATTTTATGTTGATGATCAGGTGTATGGTTTGAGTGGGGATGAGTGGTATAAGATGGTGGAAGGATTTACATATCTTGTGCTTGGATCTGTTGGTGGATCTGTTAGCTAGTTTGTTTTTGTGCATAGGTTATGGAGATCAGATCAAAGAAGGAAATATGTTCTTGTGTGGAGGTTATTGTTCTTAACCTTGAGGATGTGGATACCGATGGTTAAGATGAAATAATTAATTCATAATTTTCTTGTGGAGTCTAAGTGTGAGGAACACTTCTTTTGTTACCCTCGGTGTCTGATGTAGGAGCATCTTGGGTTCTTGGCAATCCACTATCACCAAAAAAATGTTTCACTTTGGTTTTGGTTTTGGGTAGAAAACTCGTTTGGAGACCTAATTTTATCGGTCACTTTGGTGATATTTCTTGGTTGGAAGATGTGTTTCCTCACCAATGGAATCCGTGACTGGAATCATTGGTTCTCAATGATTCTTTGCTTAGTGGTGTCTTGTGCTCGGTGGTGTTCTGCTCAGTGGTGTTCCACTTAGTAGCACACTACTCAGTGGTGTCTATTTGGTGGATTTTAAATTGATTGTACCTCTCACCAAGTGGTTTTGCATTTGGTGTTCTTGATCACCAACAAGGTTATTTTGATTATTTGGGATGACCGACTGGTGCATTTAATTTGGGGTTTCATTCCTCAAGTTTTGGATCAACCGTTAGAGGTGTGAGGACATAGATCTGATTTGGTTCACTATCCTATGAAAATTTAATGACCATTGGAAGCTGACAGATGGATAACATGTTAGGTGTTGTGTTCTTGATGTCAATTATTGTTTAATTGAATTGTTTTTATTGTAAATATGACTTGTGGTTGTGTTGTATAAAATAATGGTATGGATAGAGTGAAAGGGGAGCCAAGGGGAAGATTGGTGGATCTGAGACAAGTGAAAGAAATCCTGAGGAATCTAGTAGCTAGTGTTGTCTTAGGAAATAGGAAGATTGCTTGGTGGCTTGTGAGCTCAAGTTCAGATCTGTCTTTGTGTTCCTACCATATTGTTGTGTGTCACAAATCTGGGCTAGTTTGGAAGGTGTTTCTCCTAAGAGATGTGTTTTATTTTTTGATGTAATTGAATGTAATTGAGAAGACCTTACATCCTGACATGTTTCATGTAATTTTCATGTAGAGGCTAGTGGTCTAAAACAATATTATCCTCCACTAGAATCCACATCTTTAGTCTACACTCTTTCAACCCTTTAACTCATCCATCAATTCATATTTGATTTGGGGTTGTGGCTATCCCAATCTCCCAAAACTTCACTTCCCTCCAATAACCAATCAACTTGGATCACTCTCAATGGATCCACTACTCCTTGACACAAAATGAATCTTCTATATGTCCACCCTGTTAGGATTGACTAATACTGAGGGGGGTGTGAATCAGTATTATAACACTTTAAATTAAACTTAAACCAATTGTTTATAAACCATAAAATTGCTGAAATGAAAAGAACATAAGAAAATAACACACAACTCATAACACCATTATTTTTTGTCAAGGAAACCCTAGCCAAGGGAAAACCACAATGGGGATGGTACCCACAAGCATGCACTAAAATATAATGTCCCTATTAGGAGACCTAGCCATGTTAGGAGCTGAGTATTACATAATACATTTCCTTGTTAAAGGAATATCAACCCTGTTAAAGGTATACAAAACCCTGTTAGGGGTGCACTGAGCTTATAGCTCTTACAACCAATACTTTTGTTACAAAGTGTTCTTAGTAATGAACAAAAACAAGCATCTTCAATGCTTAGCTAGTTCTAGTTGTAGCTCTCAATAATATCTTTCAACCTCTAATCTCACATCTGCCATCAATTATCTCTAACATCTCTTTCACATGTTCGCTTTACAAAATGTTCTTCATATATATATATATATATATATATATATATATATATATATNTACAAAATGTTCTTTATATATATATATATATATATATATATATATATATATATATCTATGTGTGTGTGTGTGTATTACATCATTTAGTCAGCTCTCAAATACAATACAAAATAGAATAAATACTTATACAAAAAGTAAATACAATTTCAATGACCTTGTACTACCAAAGCATAGGTAATTCACAATAACAATCCAATTTAGCATATTTGGATTCTATCTTATACTCCCTCAATCATCGCGATTGTTCATCTGCTCTGATTCACTATTCCACTGTCTTCACGTCTTCAAAACACTCTAACTCTCTACGATAAAAACCAAAATAAAAGAGAGCTTAACTGAAGGTCATATATATCCCAAAGTATCTTCCTCTAAGCTCTCAAGTCATCAACTATCATATACGATCTTCACTGTATAAAATTGTACTACAATACTCTATACTTCTATTTCTATACTAAGTCATTTTCAAGACTGTATCTCCAAAATTGTACTTAACTCTAAGTGATCATCATATCATATATTTTTCCATAAATGAAAACCCTCAAGTGTCCTATATAACATCAAAAAAATCACTTTCTAACAATCTCTCCCTTTTCCATTGATGGCAACACGTAGCAAAAAATGACTAAGTGTCCCAACAAACACTAACTGTTCTCTTCTCTTTTCCTCTAATGAACTTTTACTCATTTGTCTTCTTTTCTCCTTTTCTCATTTTTCTTCTCTTCTCCCCCTTTGACATCAATGGAAAAGGTGTATCCAAAATTTTAAAAAAATGTAGAATTCACTGCTTGCTCACCAGTTTTAGAATATCTTGAAAGGAATCTTCCAAGATCTTCACTTCTCCATTCCATGACTCTATCAACAATTGAATAACATGTATTAGTCCATTCAATGCATAGGATGAAGTCTCTATTTCTTTCAACTCTATGGGCATAGAATTGGTCAATGAATCTACAATCTTCTACATATCAGATAGATGAACTTCAAGAATTGATAGCTTGGGAGTGATTAGACTCTTTAGCAAACCAAATTTTGTCATTACTCTCCCTTTTTCTATATCCAAGACATTCAACTTATCAAAAATATTTGATACCTTTGTGTCCATCTCCAATATAGATTGTGAGGAGGTCTCACAACTATCCAGTATGCTATCCTGAGTAGCCCTTTCCTTCACCATAATGTCTTCAATATTCTAAATGTGTCTGATAGGGTTCATACAATAGCTTTATAACATCCTTCCATGTGTGACACAACTTTTGGATTTTGATGTAATTGATCTCAAAATTTCCAATTCCCATGAATAGACTGGAATAATTTAGTGATATCTTTTCTCTACCTTCTCTTCAGTGATCTTCACTAAGGACTCATAGTGACTATCAAAATCATCTAGTTAGTCAATTGTGAATTGGTCGACTAGTGAAGTTCAATGGTTCTCATTGAGACCACTAGGGTTCAACTCTCGTGAAGACATCTGATAAGGGATGAGGCTGGGATCATGCCCTGGGCAAATTTGGTAGAATGGATACCCTTCAGTCATTGGCTCTTAGCCAAAGAGAATGAACTATTCTCAAAATAAAAAAATCATCTAGTTCCATATTCATATTCTCTGCATTATCTTTTCCTTGAGAAACAATAGGTACTGGAAGTAGTTTATTCACAATGTCAACTACTCTAGTAATTACCTTATCCTTTTTGTCTCCTTTCTACTCAAATATTTCTTTTTCCTTTGTGAATGTGATTAAGGATAGTCTCATCAGTTCATCCTCATCCATACCGTCAACATCTATTCTTATATACTTATCCTTACTTGCCAAAAATAGAATAGTGGATGTGTCAATTTCATGCTTTACTTAAACTCTTGCCTCTTCTCCTTTTTTTGTATCTATCTCTTCTCTCTATTCTGATTCCTCTTTATATTATTCATCTTTCTATTCTTCCTCTTGATGTTATTCCTCTTCATCTGCCACTATATTATCAATTTTCCTTCAAATGGGTATTTTTCATCAAGTGAAGTGTCGAGGGTCACAGGCACACTAGCAACAAAGAAATTTGGTTTCTTTCCAGTACTTGCTTCACTTTTCTCAACATTTGCCTCAACTAACTTAGAGCTCTCTTTGATTCCTATAGGTGTAGGCATAGTAGGTTTAGGAGGATAAGTTTTCTCAATAATATTTCTCATAAGTATCTTATCTATTGCCTTTTGAGTATCTTCTATGACTTCATCATATTTTTTACCCATAATTTTCACTAATCTTTCTTTAGTTCTCAACAAAGGCTTGCGTTCCTCAAGTACTCTCTCTCTCTCTCTCTCTCTCTCTCTCTCTCTCTCTCTCTCTCTCCTATACATAAACTACTAGAAACATATCCTCAATAGCTTGACTNAGCACTCTCTCTCTCTCTCTCTCTCTCTCTCTCTCTCTCTCTCTCTCTCTCCTATACATAAACTACTAGAAACATATCCTCAATAGCTTGACTCCTAATTGCCTCATCTTCTATATGTGCAAGTTGTTTTCTAATCTATAGTTTACCATATAATTCCTCAGGTATACTTATCTCTATCTCTAATACGTTCTTCTTAAAAAAAGTAGATATTCAATTACCATATCCTCTACCAAGACTTGATTTTCAGAGTCATACCTCTCATAGTATTTGCTTAATATGTTCAGGTTTCCATCTCTTACAATCCTTTTCTGTAGTATCTTTAGGTCTGGTTTCCATAGTTGTCTTACATTGGTGGTATCTTTTTTAGCTTTCTTTTCTTCTCCTTTTGTCCTCTATTTATTAGGAGGTGATTCAATTTTAGTGGACCTTGTGTTTATTTGAGGTACAAGCTTTGTTGTTTCTTCCTATGATGTCTTCTATGGTGGTGAGGGTGTAGTTACATCTATCATAGTAGAAAGTGGACTAACTACCTTCACAACTTATGGAGGTGGAAGGGCTGTAGTAGAAGTGCTTTCCAACCCATAAGATCTCTTTTTTATCTTCCTCCTCACATCTTTCGTTTCCTCTGGTTATTCTAGCCTTAGCTACCAAGTCATCAACCATTTTCTCTATCTTTCTCTTCCTTATACCTCTAGTATGTTCTTCTCTCACTTTAGTCAATTTCTCTTCATATGTGCCCCATCTCTCCTCAGATGTATCTATAGACACCCTAAAATGGATAGGCTTGCGACTTTACATTAAAAAACACTAATTTTCATCTATTAATTAATGGTTTTTTAATCATTAATTAATCATCTATTTTCTTCTAAATTCATTCCCAGAATCATTTAATCAAACTCTCAAAATTAATTAAATAATTAATTTTATTTAATTAATTAGCTTTAATTGATTAATTATCATTAATTTAATTAATTAAACTCAATTTCCTATAGTTTAAATTCCAATATTTAAACTTACTAATTAAATTCTTCCAATTAAATTAATTTAATTTCATCAAATAAAGCAATTCTTGATAAAAAAGAATTCAATTATCTCACATGTTGAAAACAATTATTAAATAAATGAATTTAATACTCATTTATCTTCAAAGAGATAACTCCAATTAGATCACATGGGTTATTCCACCCATCTCTACAGTCCACATGGGTAATTCACCCACCTCTTCAGTTCAAAAAGGCAACTCATAATTAGCTCTTCAGTTAACCAAACTCTATCTCCTCTTTACCAAATAAAGAGGTGGAGTTTACTGAGGACCTCTCCTGTTCCTTTTGATCTCAACCATTCATCTCCCCATCTCTGGGATTGATCTCAACCATTCATAGCATCACCAATTCCTATATAATAAACCCTTCATAACCATTTGAAGGGTCTAGGATTTCAAGCTCCCGTGCGCCATTACTCTGTCAGTTTGGTTCTAGCATTCAAGCCATCTTGTGACCACACACACAAATTTCAATTGTCGAATTATCGAAGCTTCTCAAGTCATAGACGCTGCCCCGCCAATACTGAGTATCAAGAATAGCATTTTGGAAGGAGTAGAGAGAAACAATAGAAGCTTCAACCATCATGGGGTTTGCATTTATTTGTCTTCCTATCTCTTGCTTGTACATTTTATTGCTCACATTTTTGTTATTCATTTAGTAGTCATTATATACTTGATTTGCATTCATTTGTGAACCTTTGCTACTAACCCTCGCCTTTGGAAAGCTGTGGGGACCGGAAAGAGAGGCGTACATTTTGGTGAACCCGATGTGAACTAACAGCCCAAATATCTCTTGCAAACAAAGAAATGAATTGATCAACCACGACCGTACGGTCGTAAATTAAAAAATTGCACTTTTCTTTGACATTTGTACTATTTCACAATTGCTAGTATTTTTCTGCAAATCGTCCATACTATGCCGCAATCGACTGGTTTAATACCATAATTGATTGCAGGCTTTCACAGTTTTTCTGTCCATTTCTTGTCTTCTGACTTCTGGTATTTTTCCGTAATCGCCTGATCTGTGCTACAATCGCAAGAATTTTGCCACATTTGTCTGATTTGTGCCGCAATTGACTACATTTTACCGCAGTTGCCAGTTAATTACCGCAATCAATAGAAGTTTGCCGTAGTTGCCATTTATTTACCGTAATTGACAAAATATTACCGTAGTTGTAGGAAGATTGCCGCAATCGTAGGAAATATTACAAATATCAGATCCAAGTCTTCTGCCCATCTGTTTCTAAATTGACATTCTTTTTGGTTACTGTGTAGGATTGGATCAAAGTCATAAAGGACAGAGGAGGGTAAGTTTTGGCAAGCACCATTTCATTTTTTCAAAGTTTCACATATTCTCATTTTGCGAATAATCCCTTTTGGTGCTAACTTGTTTAAACAACACAAACTAAAAGGAATTCATTTGTCGATTTGGGTTTAAAAAGAACAGTGCTTGCAAAACATATCACACCTCATATTTCAGATTTGGGCTTAAAATTGACGTGAGGATTAAAATTGAACAAAGGCAAAAAATATTTTAGTTTGGTGCTTTAAAACTGAACAAGCAATCAACACCTACTTTTGGGCTTAAAATTGAACATTTGTGCTTGTATGGTGGTGTAGCTTAGTTCACATTTCAAAATGTGGAGCTTAATCGATTCACCTCATGTCTTGAGTTTTGGGTGCACTTGCACAAACTGTTAGATTACAAACCTTTATACTTTTTTAGAAAGGCCTGTCCAGGGAATGTGCTTCTTCCTCGGAGAACAACCTTAAATGGGTAATCCTTCCAATCGGTATATAAACAAGGCGCGAACCAAAATTCCATCTTATCTAGCCAAGCTCGGGTGAGGCATGTTGATGATAGTCTAGATTGGGTGAATATCCCTAAGGAGCCAGCATGATCAATTAGGCTCTTAAGTGAGTCACGCATGTACAAACTGATTGGAGAGACACCACGGACCTTTAATACAACCTTGATTAATTAGAGGCCAACCCATTTTACCTCTGAACAGATACCTTATTATAGTGCAAGGGGTTGCAGAATTTCCCCCCAAGATCCCCAACATATGTGTCCCATGGTATTTGTGTAGTGAAAGAGATCTTCACTCCACGGCAACAATACCTGGAAATGGCAAAAACACGACACCTGTGTCGTGGACCTTCGTGTCCTAGTAGCATGAAAATTACTGTGTGAGCTAATGAACATTCAAGCATTGGGCCTATAACATTGTATTCTAAAGCCAATTTGACCTAGATTAATCTGATTGTTCATTGTTGAGACCTCCTGATAACTTTGCAACTTGAAAAAGTTGTAGAATTATACACAATTTCAGTCTTCACTTTTCAAAACGCAGTGTCTATTGTGCTTGTTCCTTTGATCAGTTTCTAAAAATGCAAAACAAAACATCCAAACTGTCAAAATGAGTCAAATGTGTTAAAGTCTAGGGTTGTCAACGTCAACTATCTTGCAAATCAAAAGCCTTATGTGTGATAAAATACCACAGTCGACCAGTTATTTTATCGCAATCAGTGAAATTGAACCACTTTTGACCAGATATACTATATTCCTATTCTGACCTAAAAACCTTAAAAGAATTCTTCATTTGGTGTCCAAAACTAGTGCCTATCCCAGGAAAACACAAGAACATTGTGTGAATCTCTAAACATTAAAGATTACCCTTTCTCTGTAAAGCACAATTATTGTCTAAAACATTGTTAGTTCAAAATCTCAGACTTGAAATATCTTGATCTCATCATATCAAACATCATCATATTTATCAAATTGACTTTGTCCAAAATAAAGGTCAGAAAATCTTATCTTTTATCATCACCACTTTGAGATCAAGTTATATCAAAATCTATCCTTAGAATTATCTTTGTCCAAAACATAACTCGAACTTTTCTTAGATAGGATCCTCTTCTTTGTTTGCTTTATATCACTTGTTTTAGTTACAAAACCTAGACCGCACTATGTCTCAAACACCTCATGGAGGACCTTTCACAAGGTCTAAGGCTAGAGCTAACCAGATGAGTCATATATCAACCGTTTCCCCACTTGGGAAATAGAGCAAGAGAACGATCCCTTCATGAACACTAGTTCTTCTTTATTCATTGAACAGCCCCATGGGGCAGCCTTTTTCCAAGATATCACCAAAGAAGAACTTGAAGATGTGGAACAAGATGCCTACTCCACCAAAGTAGTTGACGCTGTTGTAGAGAGGAACCCTAAATGTTACTTGGCCATGCTAATAAAGAAGGGAGTCAAAATCCCCGCTGAATTTAGTGTATCAACTATATGGCTTGAAAACCCTCTCACAGGTCAAAATACTACTCAGCTTCCCCAAATACTACTTGTTGTGTCACAAGTTTTTCCACCATTGGCCTTACCCACATCGACATAGACTATAGAAAATCCTACCAATGACCCAACCCAAGCTAGCACATCATCTACTCAAGGCATGAAAAGCTCTCAACCAAGTGCACCCATGGTCACTAGTATGCCTCCACCCTTAATCTCATGGCCACCGCATTCCAACTCTCATGCTATGCCTTCCATCCCACCAAACACCAGTTGTTGTGAAACTATGCCACTATTGCAATCCATTCACACTAACCTTGGGATCAACACATCATCACCTCTGCCCCACCCTCCATCTATACCACCATCCCCCCCCCCCCCCCCNGTTGTTGTGAAACTATGCCACTATTGCAATCCATTCACACTAACCTTGGGATCAACACATCATCACCTCTGCCCCACCCTCCATCTATACCACCATCCCTCCCACCTCCCCCCCATCCACCATCTCTCCCTCCATCCCTCGCTCCCTGTCCACTACCCCTCCCTCCATCACGGCCTCCCCTACTATGCCATACCTGTCGAGCCCTCCACATGATAGTCCTAGGAACAGGATGCGAAACATCTGTCAAGGCAATAGGATGATGCTGTGACCAATGGGCATCATACTATGGAGTAGTGACTACAAAATATAAGTCAGCTATCAGTACCAGAGTAGAGATAAACAAGTATCAAAGCAAGCTATGAGCACAAATCAGAGAGCTAAAAAGAAGTACATAAGAAAGCACATAAAAAGACAAACCTAAGTCAACAGTAGCAGAACACCAAGTCCATGCTATAGGAAGAAGTCCTAAAAACTCAGTGCAAGCAGCATCAAGTGACACTATAGCACCCCAGCCATGAGCATCCCTTGATCGCCGAGCAAAATAAGCATATGAATCTCACACATCCTGCTGCTCGCCCAACTGTCATAACACCCTGTCGATGTTATGGAAATCAATCATGTATACATGGTCACTAACGTGACCAATTAGGTATCTCCACTATCTACAAAAAGGAAGATGGATATCCTCACCATCCTAAATAGGACAATCTCGGTAAGGTCTCCAGATAAAATATGGAATCATGTCTAGCTGGTGTCACCAGTAAGAAAGATGACCCATATGGGTCTGAACAATCGCTCCATCATACATATATACATATGGCCTATCGGCTAGGAGAGCATGGGCACTTACAGGATGACAGACAACTATATGCTCCCATGCCCAAATCTGTAACAATATAGCACCAAAACCAAGTGACTTACCATCAAGGTAAGCCACATACATCATATGAAAATGCATGTATGCCAACATGCATGGGCCCCATGCAAAGCCAGTGTGGTCTCAGACCATACTCTGCAGGACACTACCGAACCCTACAAAAAACCCACGCTGACACCGATCGGGGCAAAGGATCCCACAAATCAAACTACCCAACAGTGTGGATAGTCTATCTAAGCCCAATCCAAACCTTGACCATAGAATGTCATAACCGCCGGCAAGCCGGAGCTAATCCTGAGTCAGTCTAGTAAGCTCAGTCAATGCAGGGACACTAGTGCACATGGAATAATCCACCAACTCACCCTGGATAGGGAGTTGGAGGATGTGATACACATCCTCCAAGGTCATAGTGCACTCCCTGGTAGGAAGCCAGAAGGTACAGGTCTCCAAATGCCATCGCTCTACAAGAGCAGAGATCAGACCCCTATTGGTCATGATCTGAGGCATATAGAAAATCCAATATAAACCCAGGTCATGAAGCACTGACCTCTCATCCTCTAAAATCTGAAAAATGGTAAATGAGTCCTGCTGGCCTGGACTCTCGACACCGCAAGATACGCCTGATGAACTACATAGAGAGTACAAAAAAATATAAAAATATCAGTTTCAGTAATATTAGAAAGTAACATAAGCAAGAACAAGTAGATAACAGGCAAAGAAATCAGGCAGACAGTGTCAAAAATTCAATTGCGGTAATAAACATGGTCAATTGTGGTACTTTTATGCGCTTGTGACACCTAAGCTACAAGGCTATGGAACCTCCGCAATAGCACTCCAGCTTTAGTTGCCTTAGTTCCAACCCCCGCAACAACAACCCCAGCTTCAGTTGCCTCAGTTCCAACCCCCGCAACAGCAACCCCAGCTTTAGTTGCCTCAAACCCAACCTCTGCAACATCAACCCCAACTTTAGTTTCCTCGTATCCAAACTCCGCAATAGCAACCCCAGTTTCAAACCCAACCTCAGTAGCAACACTACCTACCCCAGCATTATCAACCCCAGTTTTAGTCACAATAGCAAACCCATCAAAACCCACCATGGACTACTCATGTCCCTCCTGTTACAAATCACTTGGTGGGGAATCAATATCAAGTCCCTAGGATGAAATCCTATGTTCCTACCCAAGGGACATAGAGGCATAGCCTCATACCCACCATGGCACAAAGGAATGTCCACACGCATCAACCTCAATATCAAATGGATGTGCTAATGCAACAAATGCAAACCCTTCAAACCCAAATGATGGATATGTAAAATTAGGGGCAAACTAAATCCTATACCGTAGAGGATTTATACCCATACCCCTTTGACCATTCTCTTCAAATTTCCCCATTCCCAAACCACTTCTTAGTGCCAAAATTTGACAAGTATAAGGGCAGTACCAACCCTATTGCGCATATACGAGAGTTCTTTGCTAGTTTGTGTCGAAGTCGCTCATGATGAGACATATCTAATGTGACTATTCCCACAAATTTTAGCCAGACTAGCAATGGAATGGTTCTCACATCTACCTCATGGCATCCAGTCTTGGGGAGAATTAGCTAAAAAGTTCATAGCTCACTTCCATCATAACATCGAGTGCAAGGTCAACATCAAGGACCTTTGCGACATTAAATAGAAAGATGGAGAGTCCTTTGTGAAATTCCTACACAGATGGAGGAACACAAAAAATCGTATAACATATGATGTGCCCGAACAAGACTTAATAGTCATGTTTGTTGACAATCTGATCCTAGACATGTCATTCACAATAGAGCTACAGTTAGCTCCGAACTTCACACAACTCATCGAAAGAGGAGTTCATTGTGAGAAAAACTTGGTTAAAAGAGGAATCCTTGCAGATCCCACACAAATGAACACAAATAATAATGTAACGAAAAAAGGTAAGTGGTGGAACAAGACCAAAAATGTCACTAACGATGGTGTCATTGATGTAAAGATGGTCAACTATGCACAACCCAAGGTGTCACTGCAAGGTGCACCTGTGGAAAACCAAAACCCATAGGGCCCACTCAGCAAACATACACCCAAAACCAACCTCCCCATGTACAAGCAGCTGCGATGTCAAATAGTCACCAACAGAATCAACACAAACCACAGTTTCAATTCCAACAACGAGATTTCACACCCTTGGGAGAGCCAATAGAGTCAGCTTTACGTAAGCTGATACAATCAAACACTATCACTCTCCCAGTAATCAGAGACTTTGAACAAGAGGAAAATAAGCCAAGGTGGTATAATGAAAAAGACTTCTATGAGTTTCATTGGGTCAAGGGGCACAAAACAGCCAACTGCTACTGATTGAAACATGCTATTCAAGATCTGATTGACACAGGGATCATTGATGTGATGAATACTCAAAATAAAGGCAAAACTGATCACACCATTTTCAATAATAATTTCCATGATCACAACAAAGGAAAAGCCTCCGGGTCTGGTGGACAATCCAATAAATTTAACTATAGATATGCCAACAGTGACAATGTCATAAATTGCATAAACCCTTCAGATAACCATGTGGCCACAATCACTATCAGGGACCAAGGTAACAATTGCGCTGTAACTACACATTGTGCTAGAGTCATCTTGCAAGGAATACCATCCTCGGCTACTACATCAACCAATCCTATATCAAACTTGGATCCACAAACAAGCATAGTGGACCAACTAAAGTGCACACCTACCCAAATAGCCATGTTTGACCTCTTGCGCATATCTCCGCAGCATAAACTAGCACTTGATCAAGCACTTCAAAATGCAGTTGTCCCAAGGGACATAACACCTACAAGCTTCCAAACAATGGTCAACCATATAGCAGCTAACAAACATGCCACATTCACAGACCGTGATGTGCCACCGCATAAGCCCCTGCATAATGATCCTCTACACTTGCTTGTCCAAATCCACAAAAGCACTATCCATAGGGTCCTTGTCGATGGTGGAGCTAGGTTAAACATTTGTACTCTAAAGTTAATCAAGCAACTAGGCTATTCTAAATCAAGCATTGATGTCACCAAAAGGATAAATATCAGAGCATATGATGAAGAGGAAAGGTCCTCTAAGGGTATTATTATTCTACCTATTCGCATTGGTCTTGTGGTAAAAAACACACCCTTCCAAATCTTAGACCTTGAGTTGGGATACAACATATTATTAGGGAGACCTTGGATACATGAAATGCAAGCTGTACCATCAACATACCATCAATGCATCAAGTTCCCTCACCAAGGGGAGGAGATTATCATAGAGGGGGATCCCAATCCCTTCCAATATTTCAATGCGGTCCAAATTGGCACTAATAACTAGGTGCCATCAAACCAAGATGCAAGCATCCCATCCTCTTCAGAATCAAATCCCAAGGATGTCACACAAGTAGCAGGTAAAATAGTCATTAATCAAGATACAAGCATCTCATCCTCTTCAAACCCAAATCTTAAAGATATCACAGAGAAAGTAGGAAAGATATCCATCATGGACAAGGGATGTGGTGAATATAGATATGAAGAGGCTTTCACCATCATGCACATGCCTCTAAACCCAAGAACTCACGGCATGCCACAACTTTTCATTGCAATAGAAACTCAGCATCCAATTCTATTTAGATGTCCACCCACAACCTTTGTCTAATGGGGGGACATAGAAAAAGAGAATCCTTTTGAGAAAGACATCAATACTTGGTTATATAGAGACTCCCCTGAGATAGTCCGACCGCCCCTACCTTTGGCAAACTACGGTAATGGTTACAAAATGATACAAAGATTTGGGTATGATGGTACAATCGAACTAGGGGCAAGGCAATATGGCATATATGAATTGCCTCTTCCACCAACCCAAAGAAACACTAGAGGTCTAGGATATGGAAAACAAAGCACTTGTCCTATGATCCAAGACATTCAGGTCAATCATGAGAAAATAACAGAGATGCACCGGGGGCACAACACTTAGCATGTCCTAATAAGAAACATACTAGTGCATTTGTTGCCCGCCGAAGAGGGATCCACACAAACCCAAATAAACCTACACTTAGCAATTGACGATACCCAAGGAAGTGAGACATCGAATGAACATTCCATTGAGACTGACTCCAATGAGTATGAGTGGAGATCCCTCCATGACTCTGAACCATCAATCCCTTACTTTTTCCCTCAAGTTGATATTATCATAAACCTAGCAGACATGTTTGAACAATTGACCATTACCAAAAAACCTTATATAGACAAATATATCATTCATCAAACCTCAAGTGGTGCATCCTCATCACAATCCAATTTCATAGGCACCATATCAGTAGTCCCATTCAATCAACCAAAGCCAAAGAGTAGTGAAAGTGTATGTCTTGTACACCCTAAGATTATAGAGTGGGATCAACAAGGACCACTTGATCTTGATGTCTTTGAAAATGATGAGGCAATAGCTCATTTCATGGGACTGAGGGAAGGCATTCTGCCAGGAGATCACAAGACATGATTCTCTATCAACCTAGACAGAGTAGCATACTTTGGGGAGGAAGTTCCTCTTTCCAGTCCACAAAAGAAAAAAGAACAAAAGAGTAAAAAGCTAAAAGAAGATGTATCTTCTAGTGAAAACCTCACAGAGGTGCTAGAAGATGGAAAGAAGGAATTTCTCCCCCTGATAGAGGAGAAATCAACACTACTAGCTAAAGAGACAAAGGAAATCAACTTGGGGGATGACAAGAACCCAAAGAACATCTACTTGGAGAAATCTCTAACCCCTGAGGAGAGAGAACAGTTCATCAGTTTCTTCAAGGCAAGAATGATCAATTTTGCATGGTCTTACTCATATATGCCAGGATTAGATCTAGAGTTGGTGCTACACCATCTCCCATTGCTACCGAATGCTAAACCTATCAAAAAGAAGCTAAGAAAGATGCACCCTCATGTTGCATTGTTAGTAAAAGTAGAACTAAAAAATCTCCTAGACACTAAATTCATCAGACCTATACCATATGCGGATTGGATATCTAATCTAGTACTAGTTACGAAGCACAGTGGTTAGATTCAAATTTGCACAGACTTCCGGGACCTCACTATAGCATGTCCCAAGGATGACTTTCCTTTACCAAACATCGATATGATAGTGGACTTAACTGCAAGGCATGAAATGCTATCACTTATGGATGGCTTCTTAGGTTACAACCAGATAAGGATAGCACCAGAGGACCAACACAAAATGGCTTTCACATGTCCTTGGGGAACATATTGTTGGAATGTTATGCCATTTGGTCTAAAAAATGTTGGAGCAACATATCAGAGGGCAATGACAACCATATTTCATGATCTCATCCACAAGACAATGGAAGATTATGTGGATGACATACTAGCAAAGTCCATACTTTGAAAGGATCATTTACAGGTTTTGGGACTCATCTTTGATAGAATGGAGGAATTCAAAGTCTGACTAAATCCAAAAAAGTGTGCATTCAGTGTCACAATGGGAAAATTACTAGGGTTCATAGTATCACACAGAGGAATTGAAGTAGATCCAGCAAAGGTCAAGGCAATATTGGACATGCCTCCACCATCAAACCTGAGACAACTAGGAGGGTTACAATTAAGGAAGGCTCCAATCGATCAAACACTTCATAGCTCAACTGGCAGACAAGTGCCACCCATTTCAACATCTATTGCATAAAGACATCAAGTTCATATGGATAGAGCAATGTGAACAGGCATTTCAGATATTCAAAGACTACCTTCTTAAGTCTCCTATATTGGTACCACTAGTACAAGGCAGATCATTGCTTCTATATATCTTAGTGATAGAATCAGCGTTAGGGGTCCTTTTACCACAACATGATGATGCAGGAAAGGAGAGGGCCATTTACTATCTAAGCAGGACTTTGGTTGGATATGAGATAAAATACACACTGATAGAGAAGTCGTGCCTAGTAGTTGTTTTCGCTTCCCAAAAGCTAAGACACTACATGTTGAGTCACAAAACAAAATTGGTTGCACATATTGATCCTCTGAAGTACCTCCTAAGCAAGGAAGCACTCACTAGATGACTGACCAAATGGGTAATGATCTTAAGTGAGTTCAACATTGAGTATGTAGATAGAAAGGCTATCAAGGGAAAAGTGATCGCCGATCAACTAGCAGAGGCACCAATTCAAGACCACCAACCTATTATCTCTGATTTTCCTGATGAATCTATCATGACACTACAACCGATGATCGAGATATGGCAGCTCTATTTTGATGGATCATGTACAAAACATGGAGTGGGGGTAGGGATAGTTCTTATCACTCTAGACCATGATACAATTCCAAAGTCTTTCAGACTTAACTTCCAATGCACCAACAACATAGAAGAATATGAAGCATTGGTCATCGGTCTAAAGATAGCCATTCAATGGAGAATCAAGAACCTGAAAGTCTTTGGTGATTCGCAGTTGGTCATTAGCCAAGTTAATAATGATTACATGACCAAAGATCAGAAGCTCATACCTTGCAGAGCATATATGGAACAAATGCGCACCAAGTTTCATTACATTCCCTTCGAGCAAGTCCTAAGAGCACAAAAAAAAGTGGCAGATGTGATGGCTACCATAGCATCACTAATTGATATGCTAGGTAATGATACCAAATTCTAGTTTCTGGTGGAAAAACTCTTGGTGCCATCACATCAGGCATCTATCACAGAATCAACATGTGTCCTTGTTGGTCTTGAATCCCCATGGTACCAAGATGTCTATAGCTATCTACGAAATAATGTCTTACCCCCAAAATTATCTAGAAACCAAAGAAAAACCCTCATCTAAAAAGCCTCTAGGTATACAATCATCTCTACTACTCTATACAGATGAAGTCTTGATGGAACATTACTATGATGTCTCACTTCCATGGAATCCCAGAAAGCTTTGTATGAGGTACATGCAGGAATATGTGGAACCCACGGAGGTGGCAACAACTTAGATAAAAAAATAATCTGCATGGGATACTATTGGCCAACAATAGAGACAGATGCACATAAGCATGTCCAAAGGTGCAGACAGTGTCAAATTCATGGAGACCTCATCCATGCACCAGCCCAAGAATTGAATCCCATCACATCACCATTACCATTTTCAATGTGGGAATTTGACCTAGTGGGTAAGATAACACCTTCTTCAGCAAACAGACACAAGTACATCATAGTAGCAACAGAGTACTTCACCAAGTGGGTGGAAGCAATTCCCCTCACTTACATCACTGGAAAGCAAATAGAAATGTTCATACTTAACCACATCATCTATCGATATGGGATCCCCCAAACAATCCTGACAGATCATGGTACCCCTTTCCAGAACAAGGATGTTGAAGACCTATGTGAACAGTTCTGCATCAAACAAGGGTTCTCATCATTTTACTACCCTCAAGGGAATGGCCAAGCCAAAGCTACCAACAAAATTATCATGAAAATCCTGAAGAAAATAGTAAATGAATCAGGGTGAGACTAGCACTTATAGCTTAGTCCCACATTATGGGCATACAGAACTAGTGTGAGAACACCTATAGGAGCTACTCCTTTCTCACTAGTCTATGGAATGGAGGTGGTATTTCCCCTTGAAGTGGAAATCCCATACCTAAGAATATCATTGAAGAACTTGGTTTCTGACGAAGACTATAGAGTAGCAAGGCTCAGTGAACTAGAGTTACTAGATGAAAAAAGGCAACATGCCTTTGATCACTTACAAGGCTATCATAATCACCTTAGAAGGAACTATCATAAGAAGGTGAAGCCACAAACATTTGAGGTAGGAAACCTTGTCCTCATGGAATTAGAAGAATCAAGCAGAGCGAGTTAAATCTGGTAAGTTCGAGCCTAATTGGCTAGGACCATTTGTTATTGTCAACTCTACTCAGAGTGGGGCATTCATACTAGCAACACCAGAAGGAGATTAGCTCCCTGACTACATAAACAACATGCACCTGAAGAGGTTCTACCCTTAAAGGTCTCTATGGTTAAGGCATTTATCTACATATCCAAAAGAATACCAAAAAAATCAAAAAAAAAAAAAGCAAAAAAAGTAAAGAGAAAACATAATCACTCTCTCAGTGAAAACATGGAAATCAGGTGCTATTGAGTAGGTACCTTGGTGAAAACCTAGAAAATAGGTGCCAAGTGTTCAAATCCAGCTTCACCGTCAATGAGCTCCAAAATATTGAGAACACTTCAAAATGCAAGACTGACTATCCAAGCAATATCTAGAAACACGATCCCCTCTGAGCACCACACACTTACCCATGGTTACTTATTGGTCCACCAGACTAGGGGGCAATTCCAAAAGTTCTAAAAAATCCTAAAAAATTGGAAAACTCTTCAAAAATCCTAAAAAGATCAAAAAATCAAGAGAAAACCAATCTTCATCAAAAACAATCAAAAAATTGCAAAATCCCAAAGCAATAAAACCAACTCGGTAATCTAGAAAGAAAGGGGTAACATGCCCAGTCAATCAATTGTCACAATCATTAGCTTTTGCAAATCAGCATTGGGCCCATCTGACATAGCTTGATCAGCTGCTAAATTGATCAAATCAAAATCTATCAATTAATTGTCACAATCATCGGCTTTTGCAAATCAACATTGGGCCCATCTTACATAGCTTGATTAGCTGCCAAATTGATCAAATCAAAATCTATCAATCAAATTGTCACAATCATGAGCTTTGCAAACAAGCATTGGGCACATCTGACACAGCTTGATCAATTTCCAACATGATTAGTGCAATCAAAACTATCAATCAATATTGTCACAATCATGAGCTTTGTGAACAAGCATTTGGCCCATTTGACATAGCTTAATCAGCTGCCAACACGATCAATCAAAACAAGCCAAACAAGCCCATCCAAAGATTTGAGCCAATCAAGAGAACCCACTGCATCAAGGAACCATGCAAAAATGTTGACTAGGTCAGTCAAGTCAGTCAGATGTCAGTCTATATTTTGGGGTTAGTTCTTATGCTACTCCAGGATCCACCTTGTGAGGAGAGTAGCTATGATAGATCATGACTTATTTTCTTTGATTGCTGTATGTTGAATGTTTACTTTGATTTTAGGAACATGATGATTTAGGATAAATGTGGTAGGTGCTGTCACTTATCTGACAGCCACACATTTCCATGATCTGAGATTAAACCTGGGAAAGAACTGAACATTCCTTCTCTTTTATTTTTGCTTGTTTACTTTATAGAATCAAGAGCTCGCAACACTATTCAGATGGACTCTGAGTTGCTTTGGAGTTCTATCTTGGTTTCTATGGTCTTTCCCTTTATGTTACAAACAAGAGCTCACGATGCTATCCAGATGGACTCTAGGGGCATAGGAGTTCTATCTTGTTTGCTTAGCTTTCCCTTTCAGGAATCAAGATCTCACAATACTATCCAGATGGACTCTAGGGGCGTAGGAGTTCTATCTTGGTTTCTTTGTTTTAGATAAATTTTAGAGGACAAATGGTATCCAGATGGTCAATATCTGGGTGCTTTTGGCTCTCTTTCTTTTCAAATAGGGAACATAATTGAATCCAGATGGTCAATATTTGGGTGCACTATGGGTCTCTTTCTATTCAATCTCTCTACTCCTTCCGCAATCAAGAGGTCATGGCAGTATCCAAGTAGTATGTGATCTGGATCATTCAACGCTCTTCTAGAATTTTAGAAAATACAAAAAAAAAGATGCAATGATGATAATTATTGGAAACAGGGGCAATAACTTGAGACATTCATCCATCCTATTAGATCATATCTATCCACATAATGCAAAAAAAAGAGAATAAACTTTTCTATCATCACATTCTAAAAGATCAATCTCAGAGCACATCTCTCTGAACTAACTTCTTTCTAACTAACAAATGCATTACTCAGATATTTTGTGCAGTTTGTATTCATTCATTAAGTGCAATAGAAAAGTTAAAAAAAGGGAACAAACATGGTAGTTGCATACATGCTAAAACTTAACATCACATGTATCCATAAAGAATCTCATATAACCAGGCATTTCATTTATGCCATCCTGCATAAAATGTCAGTATCATAGGAAATTAAATCATCCATATATGAGTCTACATATTAGAAACACATTGCATATACATCTCATCTAAATCATGTAGAATCATACATATAGAGAGTAAAACTATTACACATCATATCAAAGCATAGATGCATCTCATGTAAATCAAAATATCTGAGTACAAATGAAAGGTCGCAAGTCTGAACACAAAGGTAATCAACAAGTGAATCATATATATATATATATATATATATATATATATATATCAGTGTAATCAAGATACAAAAATGGTACAACTCAGAGTATACAAGGCATCACTACAAAAATGGTACACAGAACAGAATCAGCAGGAGCTACCCCCACCCTCGCCAGGAGGCGCACGAGGGGGAGGCATATCAGAATCTATCCTATGGGAGGAATCAGGAGCCCTGACACCACTACTTTGTGAATGATGCGCCCTGCTAGATCTCTGCGAGGCAGTATAACTCAGAACCCTCTCTACAACAAGAACTGCACCCTCATAGTGTCGTCACCAATACTCTATCTCCCTCTGAGCCTCTCACCTAGATCTATAGTATCTATTCAAAATATCTCTATGGGATACATCCTGTACACTATCAATGAACACGTGGACCTCGGTCTGAGCTTGTCGCTCTCTGGACTCTGTAGCTGTAACCTGAGCCTCTAAAGTTGTAGCACATGCATTAGATAGGGAAAGTTGGGCCTGAAGGTCTTGAACCTACTGGGTCAGGAACTCCACCTCTGAGGGATCATCGTCCATCCCACCCATCGCCACATCCATGTCTCCCTCCTCAGCCTCTCCACCCAGCCCCTCACCTCGCCTCTTCCTGACCACCACAAAATCATCCCCACTCTCAGAGCTCTCCCTAGGGCTACTCCTATTTCTGCCACTCCCATCCAAGGACCCTGTCTCTGCACTCTACTCATCAAGAGCCTCCACATCTACATCAGAAAGCTTAACATCCACCTCCTCGATCACAACCCTATCCTCCTCCCTGGGAGCCAAAATTGATCTTGTATGTCTGAGAACTCTGTGCACCAACTAGGGTGCCTCCTCCTTTGTAGCCTCCTCCTCCTCCAAGATAGTACCTAACCCAACTTTGGCCTGTCCCCTACTTCAGCCACCAATCCTAACCCCACCACCAGAACCCCCAGGTCCAGGATTTCAATCTCTCGTGTGCCATTACTCCATCAGTTTGGTTCTAGCATTCAAGCCATCTTGCGACCACACACACACATTTCAATTGTCAAATTCTCGAAGCTTATCAAGTCATAGATGCTATCCCGCCAATACTGAGCATCAAGACCAACGTTTTAGAAGGAGTAGAGAGAAACAATAGAAGCTTCAAGCATCGTGGGGTTTGCATTTATTTGTCTTCCTTTCTCTTGCTTGTACATTTTATTGCTCACATTTTTGTTATTCATTTATTAGTCATTATATACTTGATTTGCATTCATTTGTGAACCTTTGCTACTAACCCTCAACTTTGGAAAGTTGTGGGGACCAGAAAGAGAGGCATACAGTATCAACTTCAGATGCCAAAACATGTTCTACTTGCATAACTAGAACTTCTGAATTGACTTCATAGCCCATAGGGTAACACCATTTCTTCCTTGGTTCAACTACCTAAAAAAAAACACAATCAGTTTCAACCATGAAATATATTGTATCTTTGTATCTCTTAACCAACTCTTAAGGTTCTGATTCTTTCCTTCATTTGCCTCTGTATAATTTTGATCATCCCAAATAGTTTTCCATCCACCCATGTCCTATTTTGTCTTGTATAACTCTATGATATCTGAATACCAGTGGTTATGAATTCCTTCCATGCTATAGGGTGCATTCCATTGAACTCATGATCAATATGGATATACATGTGAATGAGAAGTGATCCAAATCTAAAAGCCTTAGATTTATCCTTCTTGATTATCTTCACATTCGCTAAAAACTGTTGTGCTAGAACCTCACATAGATTGAATTTTGTGTTTTACTTTACCATCCTATAAGTCATCATAATAAATCCTACTGAGATTGAATTAGGTCTACTACTATAGTAAATCTTATATCTAAGTATCATTGCAACTAGTCTTACATCCTGATAGAAAATGCCATTCACTGTCATTGCTCACTTGTCCCATTTAGAGTGTGTTAGGGTTTTGACTTGTTTCTTTGTATTCTTTTCTATTACATGGATAACTCTAGCATTGTCTAGCCTAGTTATTTCATGAATCAATTGACTAAAAATCTTTATAGGTTTCTCCCCTATCCAAATGAATTGTCCATGAACTCTGCTAAGTATTATTTAAACAATTCTTCTTAGCTGAATTCATACATGTCTGTCATTTTCATAATTCTTAGGTTATTTAGATGTTTGAAATCATCCTTCATTTTACCATCTGGTCCAATCATCTCCTTCATTTATCTAAAAATATATATGTCTCCCAATGTCTCATATTTGCAATGTATGCATGCACTAATGTCTTCTACATGCAGGATGCCATATGGTGTTTGGGAAAAAGCTCCTTTAGGGTCATCCTCGCAAGACTTAAAGGGATATTTTTGATAATATTAAAGGATAATATTTTTTCATTAGTATACAAAGGAAATGTTTTTTGAACCATTGGTAACATGATCACTGAGTGATAGCAAACAAAGGTCATTGAAATAGACAAGTGCAGAGATCACCAAAAGTGTGTTAGCACAATGATCACTGATAGGCAGTTTATAGTGTAAACCGACAGCACAGTTTACATAATAAACCAAAAGATAGTTCACAAACAACACTGAGAGAAAAGACTATAGAGAAACCCAAGCACTAGTCTACTGAGAGACATTTTTATTTTTGAGAAATGTTGATCTGAGTTACACATTAGATAAAACACTTGAGTTTTATACTTATCTTTATGCTTATCTTTAAAACCATTTCTTGAGGAACAAGTAAAGTGTATGTAATTGTTTTAATCAGTCTAACTGATGGTAAACATGCAAACTAGGAGATCAAGGTCAAGTTGTAAACATTGTATAAATAGATGTAGTAATCAATCAAAACATGATGATTGTAGCTGCAGCAGACATCTATGGATCATACATAGAGTTTTGTGCAAAAGGAAACAAAAGATAGAATTTATTTATGAAGAACAAGATTCAATTATACTAAGAAGAACATAGGTATTAATCAATCACTATAGGTGATACATATACATTGTTTACTTAAAGGATCTGTATTTAGAAATTCAGGATTGCATACTATTAGGTAAACAAGTATGTTTTACTACTCTCTAACAATTTTAGAAAATAGAAGAAATCATTTAAGAAGGTGGACTTAACAGTATTTATGTAAATCTCTTAACCGAGTGCACACTTAATAGTGTTACTAAATATCTTAACCAAGAAGACCTAACCAATCTAAATTTTTACTCCTATAAACAAGGTAAGATCATCAGAAGTGATCACACTTGTAGTCTTAATTGGCACCTTCCATTCTGCAGATAGTGAAGCTTTGTGGGTTTCATCCCCACCATAGTTTTTTCCTTCTAACAAGGGTTTTCTACATTACCAATTCTTCTGTCATGTGTAATTACATTTCATGAATTTTTCTATGAATGTTTACATGCAATTAAGTTTATGTTTTGATATTACATGCATAAGGTAGAAAAGCATCAATGGTCGGTAATGCAAGGAAAGCTCATTAAGGGTTAATTGATAAAAGTTTTAAGGGTACTGATTCACCCCTCCCCTCTCAGTACAAACCATTCCATTATTCAAACAATTGGTATTAGAGCTAGTTCTCTTATTTGGAAATGTTTAAATCACTTGAGAGAAAAGATCATACAATGGAAAGGTATAAGATTGATAAGAATATTGAAAATCAGAAGTTAAAGATACAAATCTTCTATGAGCAATACAAAGAAGAAAGAATCAAGATGAGAGAACTATTGGATGCAAGAAAAGTTATGGCATCTTTCTGCAATGAAATAGACTATCATGAAGAAGAGATACCTGATTTATTTGAGTCATTAGGATCTATATCTAGTAATACATCAGACACATCTAAAGGAAGAATTACAAGTCTGAATAAAATAAATCAGCATCTGACCCAACAAGTAAAGGTACTACAAATATATCAAGAGAAACAGATGGTAAGGATGATTGATGTTATGAATAATGCTAGACAAGTTGAACAAGAAAGAACATTATCTATTGATGATAGGAGGAAGATCACTAAGAAGCTACAAGAAAGAAATACTAAAATATAGAGACTTACTGAACATCATCATGATATCACCAATCAAATAGTTCTTATGAGTCATGAGGCAAACTGAGTGAACATAGAACTCAATAGAAAATTGGAATCTATTGGTGAGCTAAGAGAATAAAATGAAAAAATAAAGAATGAAGTATGGATTCAACAACAACACAATTATATGATCAAGAAATTTGAAGAAAGTACAAAGAGAATGGATGATTTTCTAAATGTACAAAGAAGACTCAATAAAAATACTGGTCTAGGGTATACCGAGCATGGAGAATCATCAAACTAAGCTGATAAAAAATATGTCTACACAAATCCAAGACCAAAGAAGCAGTCATGTAATCACTGTGGGAAACCAGGCCACACATCAAATGTTTGCAAGAGAAAAGCTAAAGGTATTCCTAAATCCACATCTACATTCATAGGTAAATGTTATAACTGTAACAAGCATGGACAAAAAGAAAATGAATTTACATCTAAGGTGAAACTGTTGAAGAAGGAATCCTACATGGAAAATATTGTTCCACTTGCAAAATGCATGGCCACACATCTCTTGAATGCAGGAAAAAGAAAAAGAAAGAATGGAAACCAAAAGAACAAGAAAATGCTTATCAAATGAGAAGAGTCAGTAACTCATATGTTTGGGATTATAACACATGGGAAAATTGCACAACATGTGGTAGATATGGACACATAGCTACAAAATGCATGAGAAAATGGATATGAAGGTCAAGGAATTGGAATAACTCCAGAATGGCATGCTTACACAGTTATAAGGTCAGAAATCTAAGAAAGGAATGCAGAGATCGAGTGACAAAGTCAAGAACTTTTTCTAATGGGAACACTATTGAAGATATCAGGAGAATAAGAAATAAAATGTGGAGGAGAGCTTCAAGCAAAGATGATGTTGGGCCGAGCACCACAGTTAGTGACACCTCATCCAATGGATCTGGTGACATCACCACCCCCACCTAAGCAGAACAAGTAAGTATGGAACTGCACTATACAAAGCTATATTTTACATTAGTTCCAATATACATTGATAATATGCCAAATTAGCATGAATAGAGATGCACTATGGTACTACTTGTTATGAATCTGTGAATCCAATCTTATCGGTCAATGCATACCAAGAATTGTCAGTGTACATACAAAAGCCAAGTTGTTAGTGTAAACTAAGCATTGTCGATAATCATGTAAAAAGACAATCAAGTATTTGCTACATACTGAGCACCATCGGTGAACATGTGAAAGGTCATTTGAGTTGACACTTACCCCGAGTAGTGTATACTCACTGAGTTGAGAAGTTTGTGTGATGATCGAGCGACTCTATCTTTGACCAATGAGAAGTAGGTAAATCATTTATTTCACCACTTAGGGTATTGTCTATAAAAGGGCAAAAAAAATCTCATTCATTCGCCAAGTGTTTAAGAGTGAAGAGAAGAGTGAAGCAGAGTGACCAACAGTGAAAATATTGCAGAGAGATTCACAAGAAAATTCAAGGCTACTCCAAAAAATTCCTAGCATCTATAGCTAAGATCAAGTGTGTACCTAAGGCTCATCAAGAAAACAAATTATTTATGAAGAAATCCCTAATTTCAAGAAATATGGCAATCACATCGCGAGTCTCCAAGATCAAGAATACAAAGGACAAGAAGGTCAATCTGATCAAGAATACAACCTGTAAAGAGCCTAAGTACAAATTTTCCTCAAGGTTGCCTCACAACCCAATGACCAAGGATCATTCTCAAGCATACCTCCTAGGGTTTTTTTAATAAAGGATGTCCAAGCATATATCCATTGCAAAGTTGCAGAAATCAGAGATCTTGAAGTTGAAGAAGCTTTGCACAGATGCAAAAATTAAGGATGAACACAAACACATAGAGGTAAAAGGGATAACAAATTCCCTAATGCTCCTAAAAGAGTTTAAAACTCAGTGGATTCAGATAGTGCTCAGCAGAGTACATGATAGGAAAATGTGGTTGGATGAACAAAAACCAATCACCAAGGATGTAATACATGCAGTAACCAGTTATCCAGTAACTGACAAGGCCAAAGCCCTAAAACATCCTTCTCGCCCTGACATTGAAAAGATGATAGGAATAGTATGGGATGATAGACATTTAAAGGTTAACTTCATCAATGATTCAAAAATGAAGTTTGATGCATGTGTACTAGGATACAAGGTATTCCAAGCTAGAAGACTGGATAACATAGCATGTGGAGCAGTTGACACTGCCTATAAGATAGTGAAGAAAGGTCTACAACTGGATTTATCCAAGCTTCTACTGAAGAAACTAGAGGAGGATATGAGGAAAATTAGGTCAACAAGGTCTAATTCACGTAAGTTCATATCACTCCTCATGTGCACTTTTTTCTATTTCTAAAATTTCTTCCCATCTATCGGTAATGTCAATTGGGACACAACCCGACTAGTAACTATAAAAATTAGTGAATATATTAAGTTAGTAGTGGACAATTTTACATCAGTCATGGATGCATACTTCACTACTTTTAATGATAGAATGTAGAAAAAGATGAGGATACCTGAACAACTAGTGGAACAATATAAAGATAATATATCTTTCATAGTGGATACTGACACCACTTTAATAAAACTAGTTGTACCAAGGACAACATGGTTACCACCTCTTGATTATGAAATCAAAATTGATCAGGCCACAAATGCTATTGAAGCATTATTGAATGAAGCATTGGACAAATCATTACCAAGATTTGGCACTTATGAGGAAGCTAAGGCAAGAATCAAAACATGCCTAGTAATGAAGAAGATCATGAGAAATAAAACTAAGATGGTTAAAACACTTCAAAAGAAACTATCGATTAATGCTAAAGAATCAGAACAACAAGTTAACACCGAGGGATAGTCACCTATTAGTGAAGATGAACAATTGAGTAACTCTTAGTCAACTGAGTTTGATACACCACCAGAAAATAAACCTAGAACTACTACTACATCAAGAAATAGGAGTCAAACTACAAAATATGCAGATTCACCACCGATTAAGAAAGGAATAGTGAGGACTTATAAGATAAAGCCTCAAACCAAGAAACAAGCACAAGGGAAAAGAAGAAGATATATACAAGGTAAAGAGGAAAATGATGACATTGCACAGGATGAGAGTGAACAAGCACTCCAACCTGAAAAGAACAAAGTTCCTAAGACAATTGATGTGATTGTTGCATCAATCATCAAGGCATGTAGCATATAAAATTCTAAGATAAGGCAATGGCTAACCTTATCTCCCAGAGATCAAACCAAGATTGAAGAAGCCATCATCAAGGCAATGATTGCATTCAAATATGTACTTATACAATTTAATAAGATGATTCCACAAGAGCTTAATGATAGAATATCAACAAGATGGACATATGCCTTGCATATAGAGAAACAGATAAGGGAAATATCCCTCATTACAATCATGCCACCTAAATCAAAAGTTGAAGAAGTTGATGAAATGATGAAGAAGCATTCAAAAAAAATTTCAGCTAAAATTAGAGGTTAAAAATTACTAGAGGGAAGATTAATAAAGCTTGATAAAGAAAGTGATGTAACATGGAATGAAATGTCCAATCCACCTAAGGAGGATACAAGTCTTGAGAAGGTATTAGCTCTTACTGAGACCCCTCATAATGAAGAGAAAGAGGCCACACCGAGCCCAAAGAGAATCTTCATAAATGACACCAAGGACATCAATCCAGTTGAATTGCAAACAAAGGAAAGCAAGGCCATGGATGATGTACCTTAGATTTTGCAATCATTAGGGGACATAGAAGAAGTCAAAATTAAAGATATAACACTTATAGATTCTGATGATGAGCCCAAGAAAGATGAATATGTAACTATTGCCATCAAGAAGGAAAAGGAAAAGGATACCACAGATGTAGCATAGGTAAATATACCAAGTGACATACCATTATTGATACAAGCTATCAATATCATAACAAAGGCAAAGGAGAAGACACCTGAACCTAATCCAACCACACTGATGGACACAGATGATGAACAAGGGAAGAAGAAAGATACACAAGAGGAGAATAAAGATGCAAGTGGAGCGGAGAAAACAAGTGGTGCCACTAACAAGAACACCGAAGGTGAAAAGGTTGCAGATACAGATAAGGTCAATATGGAGACATCCACTACTGACCAATAGGTCAATCCCAAGCAACACACAAAAGGCATCACACCTCCCACACAATCAACAAAGAAAGAGAAAGAGCATGAACTAGCTATAGTTCTACATAACCCTACTTCCACCACCATATCCAAGAAGAAGAAGAAGAAGAAGAAGAAGAAGAATAAAAATCTAGTCACATTAGATGAAATCATTGATATACCAGACTGTGATCCTAGAGCATTGGATCCAAAGTCACTTACAAAGTAAGGAGAACTTTGTAAAAGAAAGGAAATATAGGACAAGATCAAGAAGGAGCACAAGAACTCCCAAGTCCTAGATACAACCAAAAAAATACTATTGTAGATTGTACCTGACACTGAAATTGATCAAAGTACACCTATACTTTATCAATCAGTAGCACTCACCGATGTCATCACATCCTAGAATGTAGATGCAGACAAGGTAATTGAGGAACGTGCTAAGAAGAAGTGTCAATACAAGTTTACTAAGAAAATCAGCAAATAAGTGGTAGAACAAAAGGTAAAAATTTGTGAATTAGTTCCTACAATAGAACCAATCTTATCAGAATTAGTCAACTTAATTCAAAAAAAATTCACATTAGAGACTTTCACTACCGAGCATAGTGAAGAAATAGCCAAAATTGGTGAAGCTCTAAAGGCTAGTGCATAAAGTCTCACAACTGATGAAAAATGCATTCAAGTTGCATTATGAGAAGATTATAGAAGCCAAACAGGTGAGACTTGAAATTAAAAAGGCAGAAAGCAGAATCTAAGATGAGGTAACCGAGTTGTAGGCTATGTTACTCCCAAATCTCACACTACTGTTAAAACATATGACTTCGACAAAAGCATTGATTGTCACCCCAGAGATGTTTGTTACAGAGAGCATATATGACATACATGTCAGACTGACCTTGGAATTCATGACCCTTGAACACCTCAAAGCATAATGGGAGAAGCTAATGGAGGAAATTCAAAAATCTCATTCCCACATTTTTGACAAGTTGTAAGTATAACACCTTTGTCATTATTTTCAAAAAAGGGGGAAATGATATGATAAAGGGGGAAATGATAAGGTGAAAGGGGGAAATGATAAAAGGAGAAATATATGTATAAAGGAAAATGTATCAAAGGAAGAAACATGTACATACACTACACTGAGGCATGCACATAGGGGGAGTCATATTGACAAGGTAAATATTTGGTGTATACACTAAACATTTCAGTTTTGCACATATCAATTTTTTATACTAATGCCAAAGGGGGAGATTGATAATCCTAAAGGATAATATTTTGTCATTAGTATACAAAGGAAATAGTTTTTGAACTATCAGTAACATGATCATCAAGTGACATAAAATAGAGGTCACTGAAATAGACAAGTGCAGAGATGACTGAAAGTGTATTAGCACAATGATCACTGACAGACAATTTAGAGTGTAAACCAACAACACAATTTATAGAATAAACCGATAAAAAGTTCACAGAAAACACTGAGAGAAAAGACTATAGAGAAACCCAAGAACCAATCTACCGAGAGACAGTTTTATTTTTGAGAAATGCGGAACTGAGTTACACATTAGATAAAACACTTGAGTTTTATATTTAGCTTTATTCTTATCTTTAAAACCATTTCTTGAGGAACAAGTAAAGTGTATATAATTGTTTTAATTAGTCTAACTGATTGTAAACATGAAAACTAGGAGATCAAGGTCAAGTTGTAAACCTTTTATCATAGATTTTTTATTATAAAGCATGAAACCTAAATAGGTCAATACATTGTATAAATAGATGTAGTAATCAATTAGAACATGATGGTTTTAGCCGCAGCGGACATCTATGGATCAGATAGAGAGTTTCATGTACAAGGACACAAAAGACAAAATTCATTTATGAAGTACAAGATTCAAGGCTACTGAGAAGAACAAAGGTATTAATTAATCACTATAGGTGATACATATACATTGTGTGCTTAAAGGATCTGTATTCAGCAATTCAGGATTGCATACTATCAGGTGAACAATTATTTTTGATTACTCTCTAACAATTGTAGCAAATAGAAGAAATCCTTTAAGAAGGTGGACTTAACAATCTTTATGTAAATCTCTTAACTGAGTGCACACTTAACAGTGTTGCTAAATATCTTAACCGATTAGATCTAACCAGTCTAAGATATTACTCATAACAGGGTAAGATCATCAAAAGTGATCACACTTGTAGCCTTAACTGACACCTTCCATTTTGTAGATAGTGAAACTTTGTGGGTTTCATCCCCACCATAGGTTTTACCTTCTAATAGGGTTTTTCTATGTTACCAATTCTTGTGTCATGCATACTTAGATTTCATGAATGTTTACATGCAATTAAGTTTATATTTTTATATTACATACATAAGGTAGAAAAACATCAATGGTTAGTAATGGAAGGAAAGATCATTAAGGGTTAATTGATAAAAATTTTAAGGGTACTGATTCACCCCTCCCCTCTTAGTACAAACCATTCCATTATTCCAATAGTTTCTTGAAGTTATATCTAGGTCTATCTATAACATCATAAATCATTGGTGCATCCATAACTTCTTCTTCAGTAGATAGTCTAAATACCTTAAACACGCTAAATTTTGAACTTCTACTTCAATCAATCATGCAATGTGGCTACTTGGTAGTGTTATATGCTCTAAAATCTTCTCTCCTTGGTCGCTTCTCTTAAAATGGTAAAGAAATAAGTAAATTTGATGTCCTTTTATTCATCGCTAAGTGAGAAAATGCACTTTACCCAATAAACTTAATTCCACATACTGTCCAATCAATCACAAATGTCGCGATCCTGAAATATGAATCTTTAGATGTTGCAATCATAGATATAGGTTTCATAATGTATGCATACACTATAACCAAGATCGCATGAGCTTACTCCTCAAAATTAGGGGCTAGATATAATCTGGTGTCTTCATCCAATGCTCTCCTTAAGGCTATGCTTGGCCATTTAGGTCGATTCAACTTTTTTAGCATTAGGTGAAGACACAGTAGCATCTATTGTCTCTCCATGAACCAATACCTCATTAGAATCTTTGATTTTGCATACCATACCACTATTTTTATCTTCTACTTTCTTGAAAAAACTATCAAATTCACTTTTGTATTCTGTAAGACTCTTACTAGTATCATTGTCATTCTTCTTTGTTACCATAGGAGGTGGTCCTCTTCTAATATTCATTCCATTATACCTGCAAATTAAAACACCTTACAATGTGCCCAAGGTTATTACATTTTTAACATGTCATTTTATCTGCTAAATATTTCCTAATGTTATCTTGTCTGTATCTAGATTGATCAGGTTTCCTACATTCTTCTTTCTTGTGCCCATATGCATGATAGTTAAAGAAATAACTAGAAAAATATTACAAAAGGGGCTTTACCTCTGCAATCTTTGTTCATGTGTCCAACCTTGTTACATCCAAAACATCTACCTCTAAAAGGTCTAATATGTTCTTTAGGTTCTTCGAGAGTTAGTTTCTCTCCATCATTCTTCGCATCAAATTTTTCTTCTTGATTCTTGCAACATTCAACTTCATTGAATCCAACACAAGTCATGTATCCTTTAGTTTTATGTCTTCTTTGTTCATCAATCAATTCACTGCTCATGTGAAGTATCTCATAATGTTTCTTTGTCTCAACAAGTTCACCTTTTATGATCTGATTATATTTCTCTAATTCCAGATACTTTTTCTTGTAGTGATCAAGTTCATTCTTCATTTTTCCCATAAAAATATTAGCATCCTTCAAGGCTTCTTTAGTTTTGTTTTTAGCATCCTTTTCTTTTTGAATCTCTTTAGCCATCGTGTCATGATTAAGTTTTAAAGTATCATTATCTTGTTCAAGTTGTTTTATCTGATCTGAAGTATCATTGTCTAAACCATGAGATCTTGTCTTTGAACCATGAGATCATGTCTCTGACTTCTAGAAAGTTCAAGCTAATCTTTTCATTTCTTAATGAATCCCTCAACTCTTCTTAATTTGAATCTAAAGTCACCATTCTCTGCTTTTGCTTTGTCAAGGTCTTCAAGTGCTGCTTAAAATTTGTCTTCCAAACTTTCAGAATCCATCTTGATCTCCCTTAAGTTGTTAAACTTCTCTACAAGGGAAAACAACTCTGATACCAATTGTTAGGATTGAGTAATATTGAGAGGGGGGTGAAAGAGTTTTACAACACTTTAAATTAAACTTAAACCATTTTTTAGTAAACCATAAGATTTCTGAAATGAAAAGAACATAATAAAATAACAAACAAATCACAATACCATTATTTGTTGTCAAGGAAACTCCTATCCAAGGGAAAACCCTAGTGGGGATGGTACCCACAAGCATGCACTAAAATATAATGTCCCTTTTAGGAGACCTAATCCTATTAGGATCTGATTAATACATAGTACATTTCCTTGTTAAAGGAATATCAACCCTATTAAAGGTATACAAAACCTTGTTAGGGGTACACTGAGCTTATAACTCTTACAACCAATACTTCTATTACAAAGTGTTCTCAGTAATGAAAAAAAACAAGCATCTGCAATGATTAGATAGTTCCATGTGTAGCTATCAATAATATCTATCAACCTTTGATCTCACATCTGCCATCAATCATCTCTAACATCTCTTTCACATCTTCACTTTACAAAATGTTCTTCATATATAAATGTGTTACATCATTTAGGCATCTCTCAAATACAATACAAAATAGACTAAATACTTATACAAAAGTAAATACAATGTCAGAGACCTTTTACTACCAAAGTATAGGTAATTCACAATAACAATCCAACTTACCACATTTAGATTCTATTGTATACTCCCTCAATCATTGCGACTATTCATCTGGTCTGTTTCACTGTTACATTGTCTTTGCATGTCTTCAAAACACTCTAACTCCCCATGATTAACACCAAAACACAAGAGATCTAAAATAAAGGTCATACATATCCCAAAGTATCTTCCTCTAAGCTCACAAGTCATCAAATATCATATATGATCTTCTCTTTCCAAAACTTTACTGCAATACTCTATACTTTAATTTCTATACTTGTCATTTTCAAGACTGTATCTCCAAAACTGTACTTAACTCCAAGAAATCATCATATTAGATGTGTTTCCATAAATGAAAACCCTCAAGTGTCCCATATAACATCAAAAACATCACTTTCCAACACCCCTACAACCCTTAATGTCTTCTCAAAACAATCACACTATGCATCCCACAATTGAATGCAAAAACTCAATCTCGTTGTCCACTACGACAATCAACTTCTCATTCTGAAATAGTCACTACAACCAACCCTTCTAATGTGTCCCCACACCCATAAATGAAAATAGATACCATATTTTTCTTCCTATAACCCTTATAATATTTTCCACACACCCCTCACAACTCCTAATCCATTACAAAATCTCCCTCAACACCTTCATGAAGGAAATTCACAAAAAACTCCCTGTCACTGTCCCTTACATAGACCCTGTTGGTTGTATTTCCTGTTTTTTCTGTTTTTCCCTGTTCCTTGCCTTTCCCTCTGCATTTTTTAGGTTTTCATGCCTATATGTTGCCCAAATTGTCAAAACCCTGAAAACCCTAAAGCCAAGTATTAAACGATGCATGTTTAAAACCCTTAGCCATGTCTTATGTTTCATCATTACCTTTTTAAAGTCACTCAAGGCATGTGCTTTAAGTCAAGTCGCTTGATCGCATTACCCAGATCGAATATGCCAAATCTTCTTCCGACTTAGCTTTTCCTTTATGTCGTATAGTCTCTTTAAAAAATCAAATATTCCATCAGTGTCTCGAGACTTAGCGATCTTTCTTTAGTCGGGTTGTCGCTTGAACTTCATAACGTAAAGCTTTAAAAGGAACGGGACCCACTTCATTCGGGTGATCACGAGATAGGTCAAAGAGTCAACGAAATGTTCTCTGACTTTGTGATTCACTTCATGTCGCATAATCGCTAGATCAGGACATTCAAACAGCTAAGCTTTCCTTCAGTCACGTGGTCTCGTGATCGAATAGCAGTTAAGACATAACAGCCCCGATTTAGCGACTAACGGTTTGATGTTAAGTGATTTCCCTCAGTCAGGATGTCGTCAGAGCAGAATGATTACTCAGCTTTCCAGAATGCATAAAGTGGACAAAAGAATAGATGACATCTGTCATATGGTTAATGGTTGTCGTGAGGTTGCCAGAAGGAGGAAAGAGATCAAGCGATAAGGAGACAAAAGTGTTTTCACCCTCAGTCGCGAAGTCTCCTGATGATTTAAGGACATGAAGTAATTTGTAGTGATTAAGCGACAGCCGTGCGATGAAGAAATGAAAAGATCTGACGGTGGTCGCGTAGTCTGGTGATAAAAGTGCCCCAAGGAAAAAGTCCTTCCGACTTAGCGATTAAGGCATGTCGTGAAGTCACTCTGAACAGAATAAAGGCATGTTATATATGATAAGGTTAAGTTGAACTTATCACCCAACTCAGTGACTAAAGGTTGTCGTATAGTCTTGAAAAGAGAAGCAAGGATCCAGCGACTTAGCAATTACTATGAAAAGTAATAACAATGGCTTGTCGCCAAGTCTGGAGAAAAAGGATGAGTTAGGGTTAACTCCATGCAACTTCAGTTTTTCCATTGTCGCCTGATTGCAAGAAGGACTTGAGTTAGCCAAAGAAAAGAAAGACCATTGTTGCCTAGTCTGGAGATCAAACCATGGTTAAGAAGGAGCGCTCGCGACAAAGAGACTTAATAAGGTCATGAGGTCGCTTGATAACAAGATCTAAGAAAAGCGGCGCCAAGTGGATGATATGACAGAAAGGATCACCTGGCGGCCAATTAGATACATGAATTTTTTATTACTGTGTACAAAAGGTAGCTGAGATGTATGAAAGAGGACGAATCAGAGAATGCCATGTCAGCTATCTTAACCGTTTTATGATTGCGCCAAAAGATTCATGATTTAAATTTGATTTTCTGTCACCTTGCGCAACTACGGCTAGGTTTTTGAATGTTTCATGGCATATCAACTTAATGGCAGAACTGACATTTCTAAATTTTGAGCCATGTACTCTGAATCCTTTGGCTATAAACAGGGGATTGTGCATTCATTCCTATTCACCGAGTTTATGATTTCAGA
>MU223839.1:1215634-1270808 GCA_018584345.1 Thuja plicata | reverse complement strand
TAACCATCTAGTTGTTTACAAGTTTCTCTCAAGGAGAGAATTAAATGTTGTGAATGATTACAAGAAGCATACTACTTTGTTGAGGATTTGATACAGGGGTCTGGAGGTAACAAGATAGTTTGTCAGGCAAGCTATCCTAATTGTTTGAGCTGTAGGGCAGTTCAGTGTATCTTGTTTCTGTAATTTCTTTGCTTATTATTGACTCTGCAGCCCTAAGGATAGGCACTGATCTAGAAAACATTCTGAATATCTATCTGTGTTCGAAGTATTCCAAGTTATCAAAACCAAATCAATTTAAATACTCTGTTACTAAGAACTTATAAGCTGAACTTGTTTAAGGACCTCTGTCAGCAGGACACTATCCATGATATTGATTCCTTGAAGAGAGAATCCATTAGGTTGTCCCTCCTATTAAGAAAAGGAAGAAGGATGAGAATCCTTGTCTCACTAGTTATTGTTATGTTAATAACTATGGTTTTCATGGTAATATCTTGTTTATGGTTATGCTGCATCATCAGCAAGATTATTCATAAGTTGGTCCAATAAAGATACATAACTAATCAGTGTCCACATCAACAAATACTGTGTTAACAGCAATCTTTGAAGGTAAAACCTGCCTGAGTAGTTGTGGAGCTCAAAAACGAAGAAGGACCTTATCCAGTCCTTAGCAATTAGGCTTTTCTTGTCTCTGAATCAGGAGTAAAAGGTACAAGATTCATATAGACATTTCAAGCATTGTGATTCATACAAGAAAAATCCCTAACAGACCCGTAGAAAATAATAAATAAATTTTGAAAAAAAAAACTTATTTTGAAAATCCATCCAATGAGGATGTGAGAAATTAGGTTACCTATAACATATTCCAAATTTAGAAAGATCCAACAATGCATTAGGAAGATATGGCTCCTGCACTGAACTGCATTTTCTGAGATAATTATCTTCAACTTTCTTCATAACCAGTCACCTTCCACTGCTTCAAACATGTGCCAAAACCTTTCATGGACTCCTACAACTTCATGGATAGTTATAATACATCCCCTTCTCATCACTACACAAGATGAGAGGTTATTTTCCACAAAAATCCTAAGAGGAATCATATTTTTAATCCCTCGGGTTACCCTATTGGAGGGTTTGGGAAGTCTTTACCAAAATGTAGATATCTCCCTTTGTAATAATCCAAGTGATATGATTCCAATTCCAAAATAAGTTTAGTTCACTTCATTAACATCCTCAAAAAATAAAATCTCAATAAAAATTCATTTTTATGGAAGATAATTCATATACAATGACTGTTATGGAAGAAAATAAGAGGAAATGAAGAGAAAACATTATTTTATGGCTTCAAATCTTACAAATCCTTGTCTCTTTGACCAATATCCCTTTTTATCTGATCATTAAATGAAAAATAGGCATCCTTTAGTCCCAAAGGACTAACCAAATAACTAAAATAACCCTATAACCACCCTCAACTACCTAGAAACCGACTATCCACCCAATTACAAAGCATATGAAATGTTGTCAAGTTGACAACTTGTTGCCAAATTTTACAACTACATACCTAATAAACCATGTAGTATTATGGATTTTCTTCTCATGACCTTAAAAAAATTTAAACTATTATGATTATAAAAAAATTTAGAATCCTATTCTACCCATTAGCCCTTATAGGCCATTGTTTACCAATCTTGGCAATAACATCCACAGTATCCTTTTGATATTTTAATTACATTTCAACTGCTTAAATAGCCATATTACATCATTAAATGAACTTGTAGGTATCCCTTTACTTATTTTCTTCATATCTTACTCCTTAGGTCCTAATAGTGACCCTAGTAGCCATCCAAGCCTTAGGTTCTCTTGTACCATACTCAATAGCTTTAAAAATTTTCCAAGTCCTATTGGAAACCTGCAAATAAACACATGTCAATAAAAATAAGGCCTTCATCTTGAACTTTGGAAAATACAGGTCCACTTGGAACCATGCAACTCTCCCATGTAACTTCATTTTGCATCTAGGCTTGTATTCCTTCACCAATTTGAATATAGCTTTCCCATTCTTTTGCTCCTCCTCACCCACCATCATGCAAATCAATATCTCCATGCTAGGAGAAACTTTTGTCAACTTTTGAGCCTCCTCATGGCCCATCTCTACAAATATAATGTCTTCTTTGAAGGATGTTTCTTGTGCCTCCATAACTCTATCATTCCTCCACTATTGCAGAAAACTCCTTCCATAAATCCAAATCATCTTCAAGACCCTCTAGGCCTTCCTCTATGTTGTCTCCTCTATCAATCACCAAGACTTTTCCAGAAGTCCCTTCACCTCTCATCGTAGTTGCATCAAGAGTACCCTTCCTATTACCCTATTCTTCTTTAACCTCTATCTTCTTCCTTACTACTGCAACTAGTCTCTGAATTGGCCATTTCATCTTCCTCTTCAACCTTAAGTGCCAACTTGTAGAATTCTTAAGAATTCTCTCTAGTTTCTTCAATCTTGCTTCACCTTCTTTCGAGGCTTTCATCTCATTTCTTCTCTATTCTTGAACTATTTTCCACTTCTCTTCCTTCTCTTCCAAAATCCTTCTGTTATGCCCTCCATACCCGTCCCTACATTTTGTAGGCAAAATGTTGGGTCCCCCTTTTCACTTTTTCTCTTTCTCTTAGTTTCTTTTTTCTTTCCCTCTGGGCTTTGCTTCTGTGAGGGTTGTCTTTCTTTTTCTTTTGTCTTCCTTTGTCTCCGAGACCTAGTCCCAGAGTTTGTTTGTTCTTTTGAGTCAGCTGGATCCCAGACTCTAGGATTCTCTATCATCATGTCTTCTTTCATAGGAAGGTGTGGCTGTGTGGAATCCCCCGGCATGGAGTTTAGAGGTTTGCTTGTTCCAGAGTTTGCGGGGAGAAAGAAACACATTTTTACCCTAAGGGTATAAATAGAAGTTACAATTCATTTTCACATTTACCATGATTAAAACACTCAAAGTGATTACCAGAGTGATTAAGGTGATTTGAAGCAATTAAGTGCAGATTTATTTGGTGATTAACAATGACTAAACAAGTGATTTGAAGTGCTTGCTCATGGTTTCTTGAAGGTGAAATTATTGCAGAGTTCCCCCATGCTCGACTTTCCTACATTCCCCTTGTTCCCGGGTAGGCTTTTGGCTCTCTTCTTTTTGTTTTCTAGTTTTTTGGTTCTTGTCTCTACCTCGCTTGTTTTCATTCTGCTTTTCATTTTGGTTCTTTGTTTCTCACTTTTGTCTAGTTTTGGTTTGTCTATTTTGTTTCCATTTTGCCACATCTTTGTGTTGTCTTTTCTGTTGCCTCCTGTTGGTGGGTTGGCTCTACCAAAGGGTTGTCCACCCTCTGTGCAGCTATAATAGTATGTATGCTTTGTATATTATGTAGAGTAGTGTAAATGTTTATGTATATATTGTGCATGTTGTAATCTGTTGTATATGTTTGTATATATGTGTATTTTTAGCTAGCCTATGAGTCATTCTTTGGCCCTCATGTGTGCTTTAGTTGTATGTACATCCTTTGTATACCCTACACTATCTAGTGGCGAGCTCGTCATGCTCCATGCATCAAAAATCCTAAATTTGGAGCTCGTCCAAGAAAGATGGCTACCTAGTTCAAACTCGGCACCTTGCTGGTTTGAGCCATGGTGGTTTCTCTGTCCTTCGTCAAGTCAGTCTTTATGGTGGATTAAGTTCCCACATAAGCATTCAAGTCTTACCCAAGTGGAATTCATTTCCTTGCATGTTTGGACAGTTATTGGTGTTAAATGTCATAACTCCCATTACTGCATGGCCACGTGACACCCCCCATGTCAGCCTAATATGGCTCATTCCCAGTCACATCAATAATGGTTATTTTTCCAGACTCTGGGTCTGAGGTCTTCATTTTCTCCTTGTTTCTTTCTCATTGCATGTGCTAGAATCCCTAGAGGCTCGGGTGGAGGTCAAATTCCTAAGTTACTCTTATTATATGTATATCTTTTCAGGGTTTGACAGGAGCTAACAATTCTTTTAGGCATAGATGTGATGCAATGGTAAGATCTCTAGAATCAGGAATAAAATCTTGTTTTGTATAGATACTGACGGTCGTCCTATTTTCTAGGTTGCCAGAATTAAACTCACCAATCTTGTCAGAGGCATCTGCATCATCTCCACCTGGGAGTCTAGATCTCCCCACCACTACTGCCACCTGGGAAGCCATTAGGAGCAAGGCCGAGAAGGCCCTAGAAAACCTCTCATTGAAAATGAAGTATCTAAAGGGAGACACCATTATGGGATCAAAGATTGATTCAAAAATTTAGTTGATCACCGACACCAATGTCAGAATGTGGGCCAAAATTCAGGCCCTGGTAAAAATTATGTTCATACAATGAATGGCCAAAGATCCATTGGCCATCAATGTGGCCAACTCCGGGATTCTCAAAGCTACTTGCTTCTCCTGCTCCATGCAAGCCCCAGAGATTATTCTTACTTTGGCAGGACACTATAATACAGTCGTCAAGGCTGTCATTCTTGCCGCCCTAGTCCCAACCAAATACCCAACACCTATGGTGTCCCTAGATGCCATGAATTTTCAAGTAGGACTGGGGATTCCCCAATTTGATGATGCGGCCATCCTCACCTGGGCTCTGGCCTCGGAGGAATTTTAGAAATTGGAACACATGGCCTGATAGTATCTCAACAATAAATGGCTTAAGGTGCTAAGGAAAGACTTAAAAAACACAAAGTTAGAAATCCCCTAGACTGAATTTAAAGAAAGCATATAGATGGGGATCATCACACTATGTAGGGTCTTCAAACAGCCCCATGCCCAAGAATTCTCATCATGGATGTACTATTTCTTGCTGGGCATCACCTCTAGGGAGAAAAACTTTGATTGGGCCACTATCATTGCAAATCACATGGACTCCCAATTTCTCCAAGTCACCAAGTCCTCCATATTATATATTACATCTTATGTTTTGTGGGCACTAGCACAACAACACCCCCTAACCTAGGGATTACTTAGAGCAGGTGTGCTCAGAACAGGCGCAAGCCAGAACACTCCCTGGGATTACTTCCTGCAGATCAAATGGGAGGCTAGTTTCCTCAGCTTCTGTCGAGTGAATGATTCCTTCATTTACTACAACCTCCTCACACCTACTCAAGACACCAGATACTAGCTCTCCAAAGAATCAATGGACTTGGTCAGAACTTATGGCCGTTATTACATTCAATTTCAACATCATACATACATTCGGGTGACCAAATTCTCTGAGAACCCTATTTATTGCCCAAACATTATGGGGATAAAATAATTATTTTAGAGTACTACAGGCAGATCCTGGAGCAGCAAACCCTCTTCATGGTGAAGAAGGTGAGAAACATCTCATTCCCAATCACTTGTGGGAACTACTCTTCATTCTGGCCATGGCAAAGGAGGCAGACAATAAACTCAAAAGTCTTGGGCTAACAGAGTTTTATCTAGAATTGAAGAATTTTGATCCACTAGGAAAAATAGCGAGGACACTTCCCCAGGCATTGGAGCCCCATGAGTATCACATGGAAGACTTTTGGGAAGACTGCCAGGATGACTTCAAAGTCCAGAACTAGCATTTTGTCTAGATGAAAATGGCAATGATGAAGAGGCTCAAGCTTCAAAAGTTCCTAGATGACTTTTTGGATACTAGGTCCATAGTGGACCCACGATATAAAGAAAAGGGAGTAGATAAAAGGACCCTCCCTTTAGTGAATTGGGATGCGCGGGAGGGACCAACAATAGAGGACATCACCCATGACATGATTAAGTGTAGTCATGCATATTTCAAGAAGGCATGCCCAAAAAGTACACATAAAGTTGGCCTGTATGTGCGGGGATCAACTTCAGGGCCTAGAACCTCCTCCCAGGGCAAGGATAGGGGAAAGAGGAAAATGGGGACCCTGTCTCAAGACCTGACTGCCGCTCCCATAGTGGAGCAAATGTAGAAAGCTCTAGTGGCAACCCAACACATGAAGGAAAAGTTAATCACGTAGTTGGCCACCCCAACCATTAAGACTGGACCTATCCGCCCTCCCACTTCTCCTTCACTTGCAGCATTAATGATCTAAGCAATAGGGACTGAAGAAGAGGAAGAGCAGATAGGCATGTTGGATGTAAGGCCCCCATTGGTAACCAGGAGGAAAAAGAAAAGAATTGATCCTCAGCCAAAGGTGGAGCTAGAGCTTGGGATGCCTAGCATCCCTGAAATATAGATTGTTTCCTCAGACTCTCTAGAGCTGGAAAATCAACCTGAAGATCCCTCGGAGACCTCCCCTCCACATGATGATTTTTATGACATAGATGAACTTGTAAACCTATAGGGGGATATCGGGAAGGCAGTAGAGGAGATAGCTGCCCAGGAGGAAGTGGTGACTCCTACTAAAAAGGAGACCCTAGAGAAAGAAGATACCATAGGAAAGGAAGGCCAGGAAGGAGGGGAGAAAGAGATAGAATAGATAAATGTCTCTGATATTTCAAAGATACAAGTCCCAGAGACCAACATCACGGAGGAAAGGCAAGCACAGAATGAGAAACCGACAACTGCTAAGAGAACCAGACCTACCCCAAAGAGGGTAACCTTTGGTGAGGTAATCATAGTGGCCCAAATGCTGAATCTCAATCTGATACCTCCACCACATCTAGAAGATATGCTGATGGAGGAGAACATTCTAGAAGAGGGAGCCAATGAAGGATAGCAGCAACAGCAACAACAACAAGATAAGGGGCAGAACCCTGGGAATACAGATGTAAAATCTGATGCTACTAAAGATACAGACACCGGGGTAGATGACACTAATGCCACCAAGGTGGATGATGTCGGTGGAACCAAGGATACAAGGAAAGAGTCTGGAGAGACTCAAAATACTAGGGATGTGCAATAGGACCCCAAAGGGGATTTACTAGACCAGATTCTAGTAGCAAGTCCACCCCTGCCACCATAATGGTTGGTGGACTCTAGAAAAAGGAAGGTCCCAGCACCGGCCAAGGCCCATCTCTCTTTGGTGGAGATGATGGCATAAGCATAGAATCCCCCCACGGAAAAGAAATCTTGGACAGTTCATGCCCTCCAGATTGGGTTGGGTGGAGATACAGTTGTGGTAGTCGCAACAACTTCCCCAGAGGCAGACACGACGACAAAAAAGGCTGAGTATGAAATCACAGAGATATCTCTGGGGAAGAGGGGAAAGCACAGGGAGTTGGACCTGCTAAAAGAAGAAACCAACATGGTAGAAGCCCGCTACAAGAAAGAAGCCCAAAAGTTCAAGGAAGAAAAAGAAAAGATTACAAATCTTATTGGGCTATTGATAGAGCTTGCGTAGCCCATCACTGGCATTCCCCCAGAAGCTTCTACATCTAGAGCACTACTCCCATAGGGTGACATAGATGCACTTAGAGGAATGAAAAGGAAAGCACATGAAGTTGGTGATTGGGTAGCTGAATAGGTGGGAAACGTCTGGAATTTCCTAGTGACCACACTCCTGGACCTATATGCAACCAACAATATTTTGCACCAAGCCAAAACAACCATTTCCATCTAGGAGGGAGGGATCAAAAATATGAGGCCTGGATAGGTGAGTTAGGAGAACTCATGAGCATCAGGGAGGAAATTTTTACTAAGGCTAGAATTTTGGGAGAGGAGTCTTTTGACTTTGTCCAGATCTAGCACTCCAAACTTGATCTCATATTGGAGATAATCAAGCAACTGGTAGGGTCTCTGTGGGACATAGTTCTAGAGGGTGACTATTCTTTAAATTTATATAAGGCATTCATTTCAAAGGTTTTAGGAGTCGATCCCTTTAGTACTGAAACATGTACTCTAGAGGAATATGTCATGGGAAAATATGAAGAGCTAATGGAGTCTCAATACCAATCCTTGGAGGGAATGGACAGAGAAAAAATGAAATGCATAACATAGATGGTGCTCTAGGCTCACGACGCAGAAAAAATGGCCATAGAATTCAAGGCAAATACTCTGGATCTAGGAAAATAGGTGGAGGTGGCCAAGTACCATCAGGTCAGCCTCAAGGACATTGATGAGTATGGAATTTCCTAGATCCTAGAGATATTCAAAAACACTAAGGAATAATAGGGTCCTCTGGATTCCCAAGATTTTCACCAACGGGTCATATTTTGAGCATTTTTTTTTCTTTGAGTGCAAGCTCCCAGATCCTGGAGTCCCACATCCAATAGTTTTGTATTATTTTCATGACTCATGTCCAAGTTCCCTGAAACTGATAGGTCATTATCAGATAGTTAATAAAAGATGTCAGAAAGTGGGTGACCCCAACAAGGCATGTCAACTTGAGGGATGGTTCTGAGAGATGGTCTTCCCAAGGTGCCACTCGAGCAGAACATCTAGCACATCAAAGATAGTGGGCCACTTTTTTACTGATGAGGCATGTAGTCTCGATCTTCAAGGGATCAGATTTCTTCTATTCTCCCTCTGGCTCCCTTCTTGAGGCCGATTCTTCCATACCTCTTTTCTTGTCTCATTCTTTTGACATGTCACACCCCTTCTCTCTTTGAGGCTATTGTAGCATGGTGCAGGTAGTACCGGCCACCGGAAATCATATTTTATTGTTGGGTGTAAAGTTAAGTTAGGTTACTTTTAGGGAAAACATGTGTATAAATTATAAGTCTAGCCTCATTCTAAGGGTCGGTAGAATTGATGATTTTGTAGTCCATAGCTATAGCACTTTTAGCATTTCACTTCTTGTAGTTGCAGAGCTCAATGCTCCTTAGTTCTTAGGATTTATCAGTAGATAGATGCTCCCTTGGGGCCATTATCATATGCACTAGTGCTCGCTGGAAAATCTATTAATGAAGAAAGAGGAGTTCTGGCAATGATGTTGTTAGCATTCTGACCTCTAGATTAACATTCTTTTGTGTTGTATGTTTCTAATGTCCCTTGCTCTGACATTTTAAGTAGATTAATGACCTTCTTTTCCCATCACTATTTGATATATATGAACTGATGGTTCTATTTGTATTCAGTATTTAATGTAGTATGTTAGAGCTTGGTTGATGTTTTAAATGTATTTGCACAAATATAGATAGAATGGAATACTTCTCACCCTAGCATATCTTTTGAAGTTTCTTTAATAATACAAATGCTTGCAGGAAACCCTGACCTACCAAAATTCCCAGAGAAGATGAGCCAAGATAACCAGCTATCCCCACTAAACAAAATAGTCACACTCCCAACTCAGCTCCTGCATCATTGAGACCTGACTCTCACATGCTTGAAGGCCCAGAGAATTTATTCCCCAGAAAACCTTTATAGGCAAAGTTGGCTAGTACCCCGATACCTGGTGACAACTTACATCTCTTGGCAGACCCCATCACAAAGTCCCGTCAATAGAAACTAGCGCTAGAAGGAGGGCATGAGCTCATCCCCTTCTAAGTATTTAGATTTTACACCGCTTGAGGGTTCCCCAAGCCATAGTTTTAGGAAGTAGACCTTTAGTGGGATTGGATCTTTTTCACCTGCTCGATTTGAAAGAGTCCTTAGATCAGCCCCCAATCCCAAATTTTTTGTTAAACTCAAGCCTCCTACTCAAAAGAAATGGACCCTAGAAACCAAGCCAGCCAACCTTGTCTGGGGCTCTACTACATCCCAGAATACCTAAGTCTCCTAGACAACCTTGGGGACTAATGCTCAGTCCAACCAAAATCCAACACCCCCGATGGTTGCATACTTTGGCAATACCAGGTCTCCAATAGGATATTTTTTGGGTGCAACCAACAATCTTCCTGCACACCCAGAAAAGATCTTCCCCTGATATGAGAACTTAGGCTCATGAACTGCAAAAGAGAATCTATAGGAATATAAAGATGCCATGAACTGACACCAGATCCAACATCAAGATGTTGTGAACCAAATTTTCTGTTTGTCCTTGGGATAGAATGAGTTGAACTGGTACCTTAACTTGTCTGCCAACTCCATCAATAGTTGGCAAGACATGGAGGATGCCTTTCTGGCAGCCTTCCACATACATGTGGGCCCAGAATGGTCCCATAGCTAGTTTATCTCCATTAGGAAGGATCCAAACAAACCCCCTGCAACATTTAACCATCAGTTCCAATGCGCCTTAAAGTGGTGCATCGGTCCTTTCATCCCATCCATGGATGTAACCATCTAGACATACCTTAATGCGATGGACCCTTTTGTTTCCACTCTCTTATGGAGAAATACCACCCCCACTAATCAGGATACTTTGGTGAAGGTTTACAACCTAGCCTTGTAGTTGTCCCGCAGTTTGAACAAAGCTCTGGGCGAGATTGGGCAGAGCACGCCTTTCAACATGATACCTAGTAGAACTTCTTATGCTGGGGGATACAACCCTAATCAGGCAATGGGTGCCCCAATGATGGTCATGAATCCCCCACCACCGCCGATAGACCAAGAAGCTTGATACATATACCCATCTCAAGCCCAGATATTATTGGGTCTGGAATTTGTTCCCTGGAACCAGCTGCAGCAAACACAACAACCATCAACACAACCTTCCAAAGTGTCTTTCTTCCACTCACCTATGGCTGGAGGAATTCCACCCTCGACTCTGGTAGCTATTGTCACCTTCCCTAGGAACTAACCACAACAACTGTCACATTGTGATGCAATCACCCAGTTGTCTATCGAGGTTGAATCCCTCTGGCGATGGTTGTCCTCACTTACTATGGACATGGGACAGCTGAAGGGTGGGGTCTTTTGTGCCCCACAACACCAATTCCTAGAGAGGGAATATCTTCTCTGGCCAAGGAAATACCAATGTTGGAGGAAGTAATTGCTACAATGGGCCTTGTCCTAACCAATAGCAATGGAATAATAATGCTAATACTGGAGGTCCTCTCCCAAACCAAAACACAACTTAGGGCGGTGGTGGATCTACCCATTTTGTGCCAGTCACAGAACTCCAGCCCCTGACTAACTAGTGTAGATTGCAAGACACTGGCTCTCACTCTGAGGTGAACTATGCCACACTGGAGAAGGTCATCATGATCTCCCATTTAGAAAAACAACAAAATGTTGATCCTACTCCCTCAAAAATGCCCATACAAGAGCCTACTCACGGTGCCTTCACCTGTGAGACCATATTCTTTGGAGTAGAGAAAGAGGATGAATAAGAGCCTAATTATAGGGGTTATTTGATGAATCTATTTTGGACTTTGAGGCCAATTCCTTCACCAACTCTCAGACTCCTTACAACATTCAGAGTCAGGCTGGTAAAGGACTAGTTTACATGCCTACACCTCCCAAAGATACCCCTCCCTAGGACAACACAACTGATCGTTCCTTCCCACCGAAAGGGTCTAGGTCTAACCAAGCTAAAGACCTAGCTGAGGGAAGCCAATGATACCCTGGGGGAGGTTTGACATCACAAAGGAGTTAGAATGAACTACCACCTCCATGACCTTGATGGAGTTTTTGTTGAACTATCCTGAGCAGAGGAAGTCTCTTCTGAAGCTCTTGGGAAACCCAGAAGTTGTCAGTCACCCACCCAAGACTGTCACTTTTGATGATGCCAACATTGCTATCTTCTAGGGAAATAATGAGGATCCTCCCTTCTTACTATGTTTGAACATACAAGGGAAGAACCTGCATAATTTCTTGGTAGATTCTGGTGCTTCGGGCAACATCACGCCCTTATCAATATGCCAGATGCTCAGACTATATCCCACTCCATCTAAAGGCGTAGTAGTCCAGCTGGACAAAATTGTTGTAAAAATGGTAGATGAGATAAAGAACGTCTAGATTTAGCTCATCCAAGACCACCAAATAGAAAGCATAATCAATATCTAAGTGGTGGACATCTCAGAGACTTACAGGATGTTATTAAGTCAGAATTGGTCTAAGTCCCTTAATGGGTATTTATCCACTGACTTTTCCCACTTGTGGCTCCCCTAGGAGGGATAATCTAACCAGATCTAGGTAGAAAGTGAGCCCAAGATGAAATAGGCCCTCACTGAAGTTAGGAGGGTGAATGAAGTCCTCTTCTCTGAGACTTCCCCTTGGGTGTACCAACCCCTAGAAATCTTGACCTTTGATTTCACCCCGGGGAGGATCCCATAGTTTCTCAGGGGATCTAGGACTTAGACTAATAGTTATTGGGTGAGGTTAACTCATAGGGTATCGCAGAAACCCCCACTACACTCTTGTCTAGCACTTGGTGCCAGGTGCATTATCAGAAACATTCAGAACTAGAGTGTGAGCCTTGTGTTGCCACTGCTACCTATCACATCAATGCCCTCTAGGAGAAGAAACACAAAGTAAATTTTCCTGGACCTAGCAATCATTCTAGTGGTACCCTCGTGGTGCTACCTATCTAGGGATCCCAACTACAGGATTCTTTAGAGGAGAAACTCACCCACATGACATCAGTGCTAGATGAAGCTCCTATAACCTTCCCATAAATAATCCAAAGGCCACTTCGCCTTCCTAGCCCCAGACAACAAACAATAACTTGTGGCCCCTTAAGTTTGATGGGTCCCAGTCTAAGCAAGGTTGTGGGGCCAGAGTGGAGTTGATCAACCCCTAGGGAAATCCTACCTCATGTCTTATAGGCTGCAGTTCAACTACATGAACAATATTATGGAGTACAAGGCCTTGGTCCTCAGACTCCTATTTACACTAAGAAAGGGAATCACTCACCTTCAGGCATTGGGTGATTCAAAGTTGATCATAAAGAAAGTCTAGATCCAATACACTTGTCATGATAAAAGGCTGGCCGCATACCAAAACTGGGCATGGAGCCTCATAAAATATTTTGATGCCTTCGGCATTGAACTCATTCCCTAGAAAAGAAACTATGTTTTGAATTCCCTCATTGTATCTACTAGCACCCTTGAGCCAATGGCTGGCTCCTAGCTCTAGAAATTCTCTATTGAGATGGTCCCCACCCTATCCATTCCATACAACGTCCCCCACTTTTAGGTCTTTGAGGATGATCAAAATATCATGGCCTTAATGGCTAATGTTGGTGTTTTCGAGGACCAAATAGTGGAAGAAAGAGATCACAAAGATACTAGATAGGTTGAATAAGTTGATGGGATCGTAGAATTTCCAACCAACACCATCCCTAAGGGGATGGTAGCACTAGAATGAATCTTTGAGTTGGACCATCAGGGCCAAGAAAAGATATCATCCTCCTTAGAGGGAGGAAAATTTGAAAAAGTTAACATCGGCCAGCCTGGTGAAGAAAAGTTGGTACACATTGGAACCTCCTGCTCTCCTGAGGAGAAGGAGAAGATTCTCCCAGTTCTTTGAGAATACATTGATGTAATTGCATGGGGGTATGAGGATTTGAAAACCTATGACACATCCATCATGACCCAAACCATCCCACTAAAACTTGATGCTAAGTCCTTTCAGAAAAAGAAAAGACTGGTAAACCCACTGATAGAGCTTCTAATTCATCAAGAGGTTCAAAAACTGCTATTAGCCTAGATCATCTTTCCTATCTGGCACACTACATGGGTTGCGAACCTGATCCCTGTGAGGAAGAAAAGAAGTGAAATCCACCTTTGTGTGGATTTTTGAAATTTGAACAAGGCATCTGAGAAGGATAATCACCCTCTCCCCTTGTTGGATGAGGTATTGCAAATCATGAATGGATCACAAATGATGTCCTTCCTGGATGAGTACTCCGGGTATAAGCAAGTCATGGTTAAGTATGAATATAGAGACAAAAATGCGTTCACCACCAAGTGGGGAATGTTTGCATATCGAAGGATGCCCTTTGGCCTGATCAATGCAGGGGCCACATTTCAAAAGGCTATTGCCATTGCATTTGAGGGCCTAGTAAAACGGTGCATAATCATCTACATGGATGATTTGATTATCTTTTCCCAGGACAGGCGTGATCATTCTGCCCACCTTGCCCAAATTTGTGAGAGATGTCACCAGTATGGAATATCCCTCAACCCTAAGAAATGCATATTCGAGGTCACTAAAGGGAATCTTCTCGGGCATATCATCTCTGAGAAGGGTATATCTATTGACCCTGAGAGATTTCAAGCACTGCTAAATCTACAGATGCCTGATAGTAAGAAGGAAATGAGGTCTTTCTTTGGAAAGATCAATTTTGTTCGGCAATTCATCACTGGATTCACTGAGATAGTGAAGCCACTCAATGAGATGATGAAGAAAGATACCAAAATTGAGTGGATTCCTAAAGAAAAATGGGCATTCACTCAGATTAAACAAACAATTGTGGAGGCACCAGTCTTGGCTAATCTGGACTACTCCCTCCCTTTTCACATATACTCCTTTGCTTCATCGCATTCTGTCATGGTGGTTTTGACCTAGAAGTTCGAAGGGGAAGAATGAACAATAGCTTTCATGAGATCCCCCTTTAAGAACATCGAAGTCCGATATTCATCATTGGAAAATAAGGCCTTTGATCTCATCCACACCATGAAGAAATTTTGGCATTACATTCTCCAGAGAAAAGTACACGCTATCATCCTGGACCAGGCTATTAAGTCTCTGCTCCTGTAGAGTGAATTGGGTGAATGATGGGAGAAATGGATGGCCATCCTCTAGGAGTATGATTTTTAAATGCAACCCATGAAGATAGTCTGAGGCCAGTGACTACGTAGAGCGATGGCAGGAGGAACTCCAAATATCGAATGCCAAACATATACAGTGGAGTCCATCACTCACAATCTGTGGTATACCAACCTGGTATACTTATTGTTAAATAACAGATGTCCGGAGGGGCTACCCCCAAACAAACATCATGCCCTGCAACTAAAAAGTGCGCACTTCATGATAAAAAATGGAGTGCTTTGTCACAAGAATTATGAAGGGGTATACCTTCGGTGCATAGATAGGGACCAGGCTATGAAAATGATTAAAAATTTTCATGGGAAGTTTGGAACCGGGCACGGCTCAGCTGACACCACTACCCATCAGATCCTCTGGGTTGGATACTATTGGCCCTATATCTTTAAGGACGTCTACACCCACGTTAGGAGATGCCACACTTGTCAAATAGCAACACATTGTGAGTGGAACCTGGCCATGCCTTTGTAGCTAGTCTTCAAAGCTAGACCCTTCACCCAATGGACATTTGACTTTATCAAGAAAATCAACCCCAACTTTTCTTCCAACCACAGGTACATTTTGACTGCTACTAATTATTGCACCTGGTGGTCTGAAGTGATTCCTTGTAAAAATAATATGGTAGACGTAGTTATAAAATTCTCCAAAGAAAACATAGTCACAAGATTTGGAATGCCATTTTCTATAGTGTGTGAGAACGGTCCAATATTTTCTTCAGTGTAATTACTCGAATGGACCTATGAAAGAAAGATCACCCTAAAGTTTTCCATCAACTACTACCCTGAGGGTTATGGTGTTGCTAAATTGACCAACAAAAATCCACTTAAGGTGATCAAACATCTATTAGAACAGAATCACTGGGACTGGCACCAAAAGATTAGATTTTCTCTCTAGGAAGATCACATCTGAATAAAGGCAGCCCTAGGGACATCCACATTCCATCTGGTTTATGGCCAGAATCTAGTATTCCACATCAACTTACAGATCCCGCTTTTATAGTTTATGCAGGAATTTAGCAACCGGGACAACATTGTGGAAGTTTGGCTTCTGAACCTAGTGAAAATGGAGGAACAAAGAGATGTAGCCCTTGAACATCTCATGCATCATCAAGTAGTGGTGAAAAGATGATTTGACCAAAGAGCCCAGTATAAGGACTTTCAGATTTTGGACTTGGTTCTCTTGTGGGACAAGGCTCGGGAAAAGAAAAGAAACAACACTAAGTTTCAGTCGCTCTGGCTCAGACCATACCTAATATCTAAGATCTACAGGGAAAATACTTATTGCCTCAACACTATGACCAGAGAAGCCATCCCATTTCCTGTCAGTGGGAAATTCCTCAAGCACTACTTTGAGTAAAGTAGGTGATGAGTATGTCTAAAGTTGTATTATATGTAAAAATTTCTTGCTTGTACATATCTTTCCCAGTGCTCTATTTGAAGTTCCTTGTAAATATTTTGTTGGCCGTCCTCTGGGACCACCTTTCCTTTTCATGTTTTCCTTTTGTTTTTGGCTTTTTTGTTTTCTTTTGTTTTTCGGGTTCCCAGCGTGTTGCCTTCATTTCGTAGACCGGTATGCTTCACATAACATCTAGTCTTTAGAATGGTACCTTGTACATTCTGGTGAATTTGGAATATATTGTCAGCATGGTGGAATTTTCCCACACTCTAGATTTATTTTGTAAGTATGGTAAAAGGTTATGGGTAATCTTCATCAGATTCACATCTCGACAGTTTGGACATCGATTAATAGAAAATTCAAGAAACAAGTAATCAGACACCTTGAGGGCATATTGTTTGCACTGGTTGATTAACCAAGTCTGAAAATCATTAAAATATCCTAGGTCTAGAACATTCTCTCTTATTCATAAATTTAAAGTGGATGCAAGGTGAAAGAAGTACCGCTGTTAAACTTAGCTAAGCTTAAGGTTCATGGTGAAAGAAGTACCATCTTTCCATCCAGAAAAGAAAAAGAAAAGAAAGAACCAAAGAATAGAGAATTCTAGTATCTAGGGGAAACATGCAAGATATGATGACTTTGGTTTGATTTGCTTAGTACCTCATCTTTGTTCCTCTCGAAGGTCATCATCTTGGTTTTCTTTCAAAGCACACACTCCACAACTGACGAAGGACTAAAAGATTGAATCAATGACGAGTCTAATTTTCTCAGACGCCTTGCACTTCACAAGAAGGATACTCCAGGTAAAGATTAATTTTGGTTTTGCTAACCAGAGATTCTAAAGTTCTTGAATGCGTAAGGCATTCATCCCAGATAGTCACCATTTATTATGCCCTACATACCCATCCCTACATTTTGTAGGAAAAATGTTAAGTCCCCCTTTTCTCTTTTGCTCTTTCTCTTGGTTTCTTTTGTTTCTTTTGTCTTTCCCTCTGGGATTTTCTTCCACAAGGGTTGTCTTTCTTTTTCTTTTGTCTTCTTTTGTCTCTGGGACCCGGTCTTGAAGTTTGTTTTTTCTTTTGCGTCAGTCAGATTCTAGACTCCGAGATTCTCTGTCATCATGTCTTCTTTCACATGAAGGTGTGGCTGTGTGGAATCCCAGGGCCCGGAGTCTAGAGGTTTTCTTGTTCTAGAGTTTACGAGGAGAAAGCAACACATTTTTACCCTAAGGGTATAAATGGAAGTTACCATTCATTTTCACATTTACCACGATTAAAACATTTAGAGCGATTACCATAGCGATTAAGGTGATTTGAAGCGATTAAGTGCAGATTGCTTTGGTGATTAAAAATGACTAAACAAGTGATTTGTAGTGCTTTCTCATGGTTTGTTGAAGGTGAGCTTGTTGTAGAGTTCCCTCATGCTCATCTTTCCCGCATTCCCCATGTTCCCAGGTAGGATTTTGGCTCTCTTCTTTATGTTTTATGGTTTTCTGGTTCTTGTCTCTGCCTCACATGTTTTTGTTCTTCTTTTCATTTTGGTTCTCTATTTCTCACTTTTTCCTAGTTTTGGTTTGTCTATTTTGTTTCCATTTTTCCATGTCTTTGTGTTAGATTTTTTGTCAGCTCCCATTCGTGGGTTGGATTTGCCAAAGGGTTGTCCGCCCTCAGTGAAGCTGTAATAGTATGTATGCTCTGTATATTCTATAGAGCAATGTAAATGTTTATGTATATATTGTGCATGTTGTAATCTACTGTATATGTATGTATATATCTATGTTTTTAGCCAGCCTATGAGTCATGCTTTGGCCCTTGTGTGTGCTTCAGCTATTTGTAAATCCTTTGTATATCCTACACTATCTAGTGGCGATCACGTCGCATTCTGTGCATCATAAATCCTAAATGTGGAGCTCGTCCAAGAAAAATGGCTTCCTGGTTTGAACTCAGCACCTTGCTAGTTTGAGCCATGGCAATTTCTCTCTCCTCTATAAAGTTAGTCTTTATGGTGGATTAAGTTCCCATATGAGCATTCAAGTTTGACCCAAGTGGCATTCATTTCCTCGCATGTTCGTACAGTTGTCAGCGTTAAATTCCATAACTCCCATTACTGCATGGCCACGTTACACCCCCATGTTAGCCTAATATGGCTCATTCCCGGTCACATCAGTAATGGTTAGTTTTCCAGACTCTGGGTCCTGGGTCTTCATTTTCTCCTTGTTTATTTCTCATCTCATGTGCTAGAATCCCCGGAGGCCCGGGTAGAGGTCAAATTCCTAAGTTACTCTTATTATATGTATATATTTTCAGGGTTTGACATGAGCTAAAAATTCTTTTAGGTACAGATGTGATGTGATGGTAAGATCTCCAGAATTAGGAATAAAATCTTGTTTTGTATAGATACTGAAGGTCATCCTATTTTGCAGGTTGCTAGAATTAAACTCATCAATCATGTTGGAGGCATCTACATCATCTCCACCCAGGAGTCCAGATTTCCCCACCACTGCTACCACCCAGGTAGCCATCAGGACCAAGGCTGAGAAGGCCCTAGAAAACCTCCCATTGACAATGAAGTATCTAAAGGGAGACACCATTGTGGGATCAAAGATTGATTCAAAAATTCAGTTGATCACCGACACCAGTGTCAGAATGTGGGCCAAAATGCAGGCCCTGGTAAAAATTATGTTCATACAATGAATGGCTAGAGATCCATTGGCCATCAATGTGGCCAACTTTGAGATTCTCAAAGCTACTTGCTTCCCCTACTTCGCGCAAGCCCCAAAGCTTATTCTCACTTTGGCAGGACACTATAATACACTCATCTGGACTGTCATGCTCACTATCCTAGTCCCAACCAGATACCCAATGCCTATGGTGTCCCTGGATGCCATGACTTTTCAAGCGGGACTAGGGATTCCCCAATTTTATGATGTGGTCGTCCTCACCCAGGCTCTGGCCTTGGAGGAATTTCAGAAATTGGAACACATGGCCTGGCAGTATCTCAACAACAAATGCCTTAAGGTGCCAAGGAAAGACTTCAATAAGATGAAGCTAGAAATCCCCCAGACCGAATTTAAAGAAAGCATATAGATGGGGATCATCACACTATGCAGGGTCTTCAGACAACCCTATGCCCAAGAATTCTCAGCATGGATGTACTATTTCTTGTTGGGCATCGCCTCTAGTGAGAAAAAAATTGATTGGGCCACTATCATTGCAAATCACGTTGACTCCCAATTTCTCTAGGTCACCAAGTCCTCCAAATTCTATATGACATCCTATGTTTTGTGGGCACTAGCACAATAACACCTTGTGACCTGGGGATTACTTACAAAAGGTGTGCTCATAACTAGAATAGGCTAGAATGCTCCCTAGGATTACTTCCTGCAGATCAAATGGGAGGCTAGTTTCCTCAGCTTCTGCTTAGTTAATGATGCCTTCATTTACTACAACCTCCTCACACCTACTCGAGACATTGGATACCATCTCTCCAAAGAAGAAATAGACTTGGTCAGAACTTATGGCCATTATTACATTAAGTTTCAATAGCATACATACATTCGGGTGACTAGCTTGTTTAGAAAACCCTATTTATTTCCCAAACATTGTGGGGATAAAATAATTCTTTTAGAGTACTGCAGGCAAATCCTAGAGTAGCATGCCCTCTTCATAGTGAAGAAGGTGACAAACATCTCATTCCCAATCACTTGTGGGAACTACTCTTGTAGTCTAGCCACAGTAAAGGAGGCAGACAATAAACTCAAAAGTCTTGGGCTGACAGAGTTTTATCTAGAGCAGAAGAATTTTGGTCCTCTAGGAAAAATAGCGATGACACTTCCTGGGGCATCAGAGCCCCATGACTATCAGATGGAAGACTTTTTGGAAGATTTCCATGACAACTTCAAAGTCCAGAACCGGCATTTTTTCCTGATGACAATGGGAATGATGAAGAGGCTCAAGCTTCAAAAGTTCCCAGACAAATTTTTAGATACTAGGTCCATAGTGGACCTGTAATATAAAGAAAAGGGAGTAGATAAAATGGCCCTCCCTTCAGTGGATTGGGATGTGCAAGAGGGACCAACAATAGAGGACATCACCCACTATGTGATTGAGCAAAGTCATGTGTATTTCAAGAAGGCATGCCTGAAAAGTACACGTAAAGTTGGCCCTTTTGTACGGGGATCAAATTATGGTGCCAAAACCTCCTCGTAGGGAAAGGATAAAGGAAAGAGTAAAATGGGGACCCCATCTCAAGTTCCAGCCACCACTCCCATAGTGGAGAAAATTTAGCAAAACTCTGGTGGCAACCCAGCACATGAAAGAAAATTTAATCACTTGGTTGGCCACCCCTACCATTATGACTAGACCTATCTACCCTCCCACTTCTCCTTCACTTGTAGCATTAATTGTCTAAGCAACAGGGACAAGAGCGGAGGAAGAGTGGGAAGCCATGTTGGATGCAGGCCCCCCATTGGTGACTAGTAGGAAAAATAAAAGAATTGATCCTTAGCCAAAGGTGGAGTCAGGGCTTGGGATGCCTAGCATCCCTAAAATATAGATTGTTTCCTTAGACTCTTTGGAGCTGAACAATCAACCCAAAGATCCCTTGGAGATCTCACCTCCACACGATGATTTTGATGACATATTTGGGAAAAACAAACTTGTAAAACTGCAGGGGGATATCAGGAAGGTAGTAGAGGAGATAGTTGCCTAGGAGGAAGTGGTGACTCCTACTGAAAAGGAGACCCCAGAGAAAGAAGCTTCCATAGAGTAGGAATGGTATGAAGGAGGGGAGAAAGAGAAAGAATAGATAAATGTCTCCAATGATCCAGAGATACAGGTCCCAGAGACCAACACTGTGGAGGAAAGGCAAGCATAGAATGAGAAACCGATAATTGCTGAGAGAATCAGAGCAATCATGATCTCAGTCGCCATGCTTTAGATGTCGCCTCCTACCCCAAAGAGGGTAACCTTTGGTGAGGTAATCACAGCAGCCCAAACATTGAATCTCAGTCCAATACCTCCACCACCTCCAGAAGATACACCGATGGAGGAGAACATTCTAGCAGAGGGATTTGATGAAGGACAATAGCAACAGAAACAACAGTGAAATAAGGTGCAAAACCCTGGGAATACTGATGTAAAATCTGATGTTGCTAAAGATGTGGACACCGGGGAAGATGACACTAATGCCACCAAGGTGGATGATACCGGTGGACCCAAGGATATAAGGAAAGTGTCCGGAGAGACTCAAAATAATGGGGATGCACAAAAGGACCCTAGAGGGGATTTACTGGACCATACTCTAGTAGCAAGGCCACCCCTACCACCATAATGGTTGGTGGACTCTAAAAAAAGGAAGGCCCCGACACCGACCAAGGCCCATCTCTCTTTGGTGGAGATGATGGGACAAGTGGAGAATCCCCCAAAGGAAAAGAAATCTCAGATAGTCCATACCCTCCAGACTAGGTTGAGTAGAGATACAGTTGTGGTAGTCACAACACCTCTTCCAAAGGTAGATGTGGTGACAGCAAAGGCCGACGAGTATGCAGTCATAGAGATATCTCTTGGGAAGAGGGGAAAGCAGGGTGAGTTGGACTTGCTGAAAGAATCAACCAAGGTGGTAGAAGCTCGCTATGAGAAAGAAGCCTATAAATTCAAGGAATAAAAGGAAAATAATGCAAATTTTATTGGGCTATTGACAGAGCTTGCACAGCCCATCCCTGCCATTCCCCTAGAAGCTTCTACATCCGGAGCACTGCTTCCATAGGGTGACATAGATGTGCTTAGAGGAATGAAAAGGAAAGTGCAGGCAGTTGATGATTGGGTAGCTGAAAAGGTGGGAAACATCTAGTTTTTCCTAGTGGCCACACTCCCTGACCTATATGCAACCAAAAATGTTTTTCACCAAGCCTAAACCACCATTTCCATTTGGGAGGGAGAGATCAAAAAATATGAGGCCTGGATAGGTGAGTTAGGAGAACTCATGAGCATCAGGGAGGAAATTTTTTATGAGGCTAGAATTTTGGGAGAGGAGTCTTTTGACTTTGTCCAGACCCAACACTTCATACTTGATCTCACATTGGATATAATCAAGCAACTGGTAGGGGCCCTACGGGAAAAATTTCCAAAGGTGGACTATTCTTTAAATTTATACAAGGCATTCATTTCAAAGGTTTTGGGAGTCGATCTATTTAGTACTAAAACATGTAATCTGGAGGGATATGTCATGGGAAAATATTACAAGCTAATGGAGTCTCAATACCAATCCTCAGAGGGAATGGATGGAGAAAAAATGAAATGCATAACACAGATGGTGCTCTAGGCTCACAACGTGGCAAAAATGGCCACAAAATTCAAGGTGAATACTCTGGATATAGGTGAACAGGTGGAGGCAGCCAAGTACCATTGAGCTAGCCTCAAGGACAATGATGAGTATGGAATCACCTAGCTCCTGGAGAAATTCAAAAAAATTAAGGAACAATAAGGTCCTCCAGATTCCAGAGGTTCTCACCAATAGGTCATATTTTGAGCATTATTTATTCTTTGAGCGCAAGCTCCCAGACCTTGGAGTCCCAGACCCAATAGTTTTGTATTCTTTCCAAGACTCGTGTCTAGGTTCCCCAGAGCTGACCGGTCATTATCAGACAGTTAATAAAGGGTGTCAAAAAGTGGGTGACCCCAACAAAGCATGTCAACTTGAGGGATGGTTATGACAGATGGTCTTCCCAAGGTGCCGCTCTAGCAGAACACTTGGCACATCGAAGATAGTGGGAAACTTTTTTATTGATGAGGCATGTAGCCTCAATCCCTAGGGAATCAAATTTCTTCTATTCTCCCTTTGGCTCCCTTCTCAAGGCCGATTCTTCCATACCTCTTTTCTTGTCTCATTCTTCTAACATGTCAAACCTCTACTCTCTTTGAGGTTGTTGTAGTGTGGTGCAGGTATTATCGGCCACTAGAAATCATATTTTATTATTGAGTGTAAAGTTAAGTTAGGTTAGTTTTAGGGCAAACATGTGTATAAGTAATAAGTCTGGCCTCATTCCAAGGGTCGACAGAATTAATGATTTTTCAGTCCATAGCTATAGCACTTTCAGCATTTCACTTCTTGTAGTCATAGAGCTCAATGCTCCTTAGTTCTTAGGAGTTCTCCGTAGATAGAGGTTCCCTTGGGGCCATTATCATACGCACCAGTGCTTGCTGGAAAATCTATTAATGAAGAAAGAGGAGTTCTGGAAATGATGTTGTTAGCATTCTGACCACTAGATTAATGTTCTTTTGTGTTGTATGTTTCTAATGTCCCTTGCTCTAATGTTTTAAGTAGACTAATGACCTTCTTTTCCCCTCACTATTGGATATATATGAACTGATGGTTCTGTGTGTATTTAGTATTTAGTGTAGTATGTTGGAGCTTGGTTGATGTTTTAAATGTATTTGCACAACTATAGATAGAATGGAATACTTCTAACCCTCACGTATCTTTTGAAGTTTTTAAATAATCCAAATTCTTGCAGGAAACCCTAACCTCCTAAAATCCCCAAAGAAGATGAGCCAAGATAACTAGCTATCCCCCCCAAACAAAAAAGTCACACTCCCAACTCATCTCCCGCATCTTCGAGACCCGACTCTCATGTGTTTGAAGGCCTGATGAATTTATTCCCCAGACAACCTTTACAGGCAAAGTTGGCCAGTACCTTAGTACCCGGTGACAACTTACATCTATTAGCAGACCCGGTCACAAAGTCCCATAAACACCTTCTGAGGCTTCTCAACACTTCTTGCCTCATCTATTCTATTTATTTCTTCCTTGCTTCTTCTTCCTTCTTCTTTGCTTCCTTGTCTTCATTCAAGAATTCTTTCCACAAGTTGAACAACTCTTTCTCTGATCTTGTATATTCCATCTTAGGTCTCTCCTCAGAGATCTTTTTCTTGCTCTGATAACACTTGGTGCAGTGGTTAGTGGTCTGCAAAAATCTTCTCCTCCACTAGACTCCACATCTTTAGTCTACACTCTTTCAACCCTTTAACTCATCCATCAATTCATATTTGATTTGGGGTTGTAACTGTCCTAATCTCCCAACACTTCACTTCCCTCTAATAACCAATCAACTTGGATCACTCTCAATGGATCCACTACTCCTTGAAACAAAATGACTCTTCTATATGTCCCCCCTAAAACCCTTAATGTCTTCTCAAAACAATTACACTACACATCCCACACTTGAATACAACAACTCAATCTTGCTATCTACTATGACAATCAACTTCTCATTCTAGAACAATCACTAAAATCAACCCTTCTAATGTGTCCCCACATTCCTAAATTAAAAGAGACACCATATAGTTCTTCCTATAACCCTTATAATCTTTTTGACACACCCCTCACAACTCCTAATCCATTATAAAATATCCTTCAACTACTTCATGAAGGAAATGCACCAAAAACTACCTTGTCACTGTCCCTTACCTAGACCCATAGATAGTCATACATAAATTTTGAACAAAAACTTATTTTGAAAATTCATCCAGTGCAGATGTGATAAATTAGGTTACCTATAACATATTCTAAATTCAGAAAGATCCAATGATGCATTAGCAAGATATGGCCCCCGCACTATACTACATTTTTCTGAGATAATTATCTTCAACTTTCTTCATAATCAATCACCTTCCACTACTTTAAGCACATGTCAAAACCTTGGATAGACTCCTGCAACTTCATGGAAAGTTATAATACATCCCCTCCTCTTCAATTTCCAATATGAGAGGTTATTTTCTATGAAAATCCTAAGAGGAATCACATTTTTAATCCCTCGGGTTACCCTATTGGAGGGTTTGGGCAGTCTTTAACAAAATGCAGATATCTCCCTTTGTACAACTCCAAATAATATTATTCCAATGCCAAAATAAATTTAATTCACTTCCCTAGCTTTCTCAAACAATAAAATCTCAATAAAAATGCATTTGTATGGAAGACAATTCATATACAATGACCGTTATGGAAGAAAATCAGAGGAAATGAAGAGAAAACATTATTTTATTACTTCAAATCTTACAACTCCTTGTCTCTTAGACCAATCTCCCTTTTTATTTAATCATTAAATGAAAAATAGGCATCCTTTAGACCCAAAGGAACAACCAAATAACTAAACTAACTTTTTAACCACCCTCAACTACCTTGAAACTGACTTTCCACCCAATTACAAAGAATATGAAACATTGTCAAGTTGACAACTTGTTGCCAACTTTGACAACTACACACATAATTACCTATGTAGTATTATGGCTGGTATTCTCATGACCTTACAAACATTTAAATTATTTCACTCATAAAATTATAAAGACTCCTATTCTACCCATTATCCCTTATAGGTCATTGTTTGCTAATCTTGTCAATTACATCCACATTATCCTTTTGATATTTTAATTACATTGAAATGGCTTAAATAGCCATATTAAATCATTAAATTAATTTTTGGTCTCCCTTGACTTCTTTTCTTCATATGTTCCTCCTTAGGTCCTAATAGTGACCCTAGTATCTATCCAAGCCTTAGGTGCTCCTGCACCATACTCCATAACTTTAAAACTTTTCCAAGTCCTCTTGGAAACCTAAAAATAAACACATGTCAATAAAAATCAGGCCTTCATCTTGACCTTTTTGGAAATCTAGGTCCTCTTGAAACCATGCAACTCTCCCATGTATCTTCATCTTGCATCTAGGATTTTAATCCTTCACCAATGTGAACATAGCTTGCCCATGTTGTTGCTTCTCCTCACCCACCATCATCCCAATTAGTATCTCCATGCTAGGATAAAATTTATTCAACTTTTGAGCCTCCTCATGGCCTATCTCTACAAATATAATGTCTTCTTTGAAGGTTTCTTCTTATTGTTCCTCCAAAAATCCTCCATAACTCTGTCATTCCTCCACTATTGCAGAAAAATCCTTCCATAAATCCAACTCATCTTCAAGACCATAGAGGCCTTCCTCTATGTTGTCTCCTCCAGCATTCACCAAGACTTTTCCACAAGTCCCTACAACTCTCATCATAGGTGCATCAAGAGTACCCTTCCTATTACCCTCTTCTTCTTCAACCTTTGTCTTCTTCCTTACTTTTGCAACTAGTCTTTAAATAGGACATTTCATCTTCCTCTTCAATTTTTTTTGTCAACTTTTAGCATCCTTAATCATCCTCTTTAGTTTCTTCAATCTTGCTTCACCTTATTCCAATGCTTTCATCTCCTTTCTTCTCTATTCTTGAACTCTTTTCCACTTCTCTTCCTACTCTTCCAAAATCCTTCTAACGCTTCTCAACTCTTCTTGTGTCAACCATTCCATTTATTTATTCCTTGCTTCTTCTTCTTCTTCTTCTTCTTCTTCTTCTTCTTCTTCTCTACTTCCTTGTTTTAATTCAAGAATTATTTCCACAACTTGTAAACCTCTCTCTCTAATCTTGTATATTCCATCTTAGGTATCTCCTCCCAGATATTTTTCTCTCTTTGATACCAATTGAACCAAAGGATATTGGTCTAAAACAATCTTCTCCTCCACTAGACTCCACATGTTTAGTCTGAACTCTTTCAACCCTTTAACTCATCCATTAATTCATATTTGATTTGGGGTTGTGACTGTCCCAATCTCTCAAAACTTCACTTCCCTCCAATAACCAATCAACTTGGATCACTCTCAATGGATTCAATACTCCTTGACACAAAATTAATCTTATATATGTCCCCCCTACAACCCTTAATTTCTTCTCAAAACAATTACACTATGCATCTGACACTTGAATGCAAAAACTCAATCTTGTTGTCCATTATGACAATCAACTTCTTATTCTAGAACAATCACTACAACCAAACCTTATAATGTGTCCCCACACCCCTGATTGAAAAGAGACACAATATATTTATTCCTATAACCATTATAATATTTTACACACACCCCTCACAACTCCTAATCCATTAAAAAATATCCCTCAACACCTTCATGAAGGAAATGCACCAAAAACAACCCTGTCACTTTTCCTTACATAGAACTGTAGATAGTCATACATATATTTTTAAACAAAGATTATTTTGAAATATTTTTAGTTTGAATGTTATAAATTAGGTTAAATATAACATATTATAAATTAAGAAATATCCAACGGTGCATTAGGAAGATATGGCTCCCGCAATGAACTGTATTTTTCTGAGACACATATCTTCAACTTTCTTCATAAATAGTCACCTTCCATTGCTTCAAGCACATGCCAAAACCTTTCAAAGACTCTTGAAAACTCATGGAAAGTTATAATACATCCCCTCCTCATCAATTCCCAAGATGAGAGGTTAGTTTCCACTAAAATACTAAGAGGAATCATATTTTTAATCCCCGAGTTACCCTATTGGAGGGTTTGGACAGTCTTTATCAAAATGTAGATATATCCCTTTGTACAACTCCAATGATTTGATTCCAATGCCAAAATAAATTTAATTCACTTCCCTAACATCCTAAAACAATAAAATCTCAATACAAATGTAGATAATTCATATACAATGACTGTTATGGAAGGAAATCAGAGGAAATGCAAAGAAAACATTATTTTATTGCTTCAAATCTTACAACTCCTTGTCTCTTAGACCAATCTCCGTTTTAATCTGATAATTACATGAAAAATAGGCATCCTTTATACCCAAAGGACCTAATAACTAACTAAACTATTCTTTGAACCACCCTCAACTACCTAGAAACCAATTTTCCACCCAATTACAAAGAATATGAAATGTTGTTAAGTTGACAAATTGTTGCCAACTTCAATAAATCAACACCTAATGACCCATGTAGTATTATGGATGGTCTTCTCATGACCTTAAAAATATTTTAAATATTAACACTCATAAACTTATAAAGACTCCTATTCTACCCATTAGCCCTTATAGGCCATTGTTTGCCAATCTTGGCAATTACATCCACATTATCCTTTTGATATTTTAATTACATTCAAATGGCTTAAATAGCCATATTACATCATTAAATGACCTTGTAGGTATCCCTTGACTTCTTTTCTTCATATCTTCCTACTTAGGTCCTAATAGTGACCCTAGTAGCCATCTAAGCCTTAGGTGCTCCTGCACCAAATTTCATGTTATTGAATATGATGTGAGTTGATATGTTGATATATATTGTGTTGTTATGGTTTTCGTTGTTTTCTTTATTATAGGTGTAAGACGATGGGAGACCCAAAGTGATTCACATGTTGAGCATCTTCCAAAGGGGAAAGGGGAGACAAGATGTAAGATAAATGGCTTGGGCTATTTTAGGAAAAGGGAATGGAAAACTCCCATAAGAGGGATGCTCACACATGTGTGAGCACCATTAGGAGGTTAATTTTTGTGGGAATTATAAAGTTAGTCTAATTAATCTAATATTAATTAGAGGAGTAGGATTAGGGGGGATGGTGATAGTTATATATTAGGAATCGGCTAGATTTAGGATTAATCTAAATTAGATTTATATTAATCATAGCTTAGTAGAATATTAGAATATGGAGGGAATAAATAAATTAAAATTTATTTAAATGGGGATTTAATGGAGGGAATGTATACAAATACAATTGAATGCATTTAGGGGGGAATGTATTTAAATTAAATTTAGATTTCATAGAAGATGAACCAGATTTAATTAAATAAATTTAATTTAATAGTTAGGAGAATATAACAAATATAATTAATTAAAATTAACTATAATTTTATGAGGGGAATATTAATTAAATTAAATTAAATTAGTAAGAGTGCTAAGGGACATTTTTAGATGTCTACAGTAGTTCCTAGACCTAAGGGTAAGAATGTGATTGGTACTAAATGGGTTTTCAGAAACCAAATGAATGAAGAAGGCATGGTTGTAAGGAATAAGGATGGATTTGTTTGTAAAGGCTATTCACAACAGGAATGAATAGAATTTGAAGAAAATTTTTCCCCCATTTATAGATTAGAAGCAGCAAGATTGTCCTTTTCTTATGCAACACATAAAGACTTTAAAGTATATCAGATGGATGTGAAGTCTGCATTTCTAACTGGTGATCTATAAGAAGAAGTATACATTGAGAAAATTGATGGTTTTTGTTTGACATATGTCAAAGATATGGTTTTCATATTGAAGAAGGCATTGTATGGTCTGAAACAAGCTCCTAGAGCTTGTTATGCTTGGTTAGACATGTATTTATTAGTTCTTGGTTTTAGAAAAGGTAGTGTAGATAGTAATTTTTACTTAAGAACTAGTGAGGATGAAATCTTGATTATTGAGGTATTTTTTGATGACATTATTTTTGGAGGCAATGATGAAATGACAAGCAAATTTGATGAAGAAATGAAAAGTGATTTTCAGATGTCTATGATTGGTGAAATGAATTTCTTCCTTGGTTTGCAAATTATTCAAAGTAAACATGGTATTTTTATTTCTCAAACCAAGTGTCCTAAGGGGTTGCTAAAGAATTTTGCGATGAAATATTGTAAACCTATTGGAACACCTATGATTACTGGATGCAAGCTTATTACTACTGATGAAACTCAAAGAATCTTTCAAACAAATTATAGATCCATGATTGGAGGTTTGTAGTATTTAACTCACACTAGACCAGACATAGCTAGTGCAGTTGGAATTGTTGCAAGGTTTCAAGTTGATCCTAAGGAGACTCACCTTCCTACATTTAAGAGGATGTTCAGATATCTAAAAGGAACATATACAAATTATGGTATAAAAATATGATAATTTCACATTGCATGCTTATACTGATGTATCTTGGGAAGGAAGTTTTCATGATAGGAAGAGCACTAGTGGTGGTGTATTTTTATTTAGAAAAAGGTTGGTTCCATGGTTAAGTAAGAAGTAGGACTATATAGCTCAATCTACTACTGAATCAAAATGTGTAGGTGCTGCTATAAATTAGACTCTTATTGTTTGGATAAGAGAGATGCCTAAGGAAATTAGGATAATCTTTGAAGAACTTGTGGTTATACATTGTGATAATACAAGCATAGTGAAAATGTCAAAGAATCTTGTTATGCATTCAAATACTAAAAATATTTCAACCAAGTATACCTATTTTAGAGATAAAGTTGCAAGAAAGGAAGTTGGATTGGAGTACATCAGTACAAAGTAATAAATAGTAGATATATTCACTAAAGATTTGTCAAAAGATACCTTTGAATATATCGGAGGTATGATTGGGGTGAGAACCCCTTTTGTGAGAACTAATAGATGCATGAATGCATCAGTCTAGTAGCTATCAGAGCTCTACTATTCACTAAAATTGATGCTTAGATCTAATCCTCATGGGGAGTGATAGCAAGAGAAAATATCAAGCACCTGGTTTGTTGTGAGTATGAAGATTTGAAAATGATACACCTCTTAGTGATGAGATTTTCATAGAAGGAAAAGATTTATGGAATGCTTTTCCATTGATGTCAAAGGGGGAAAGATATAAAAGAAAAATCCCTACTATTTTAGGGGGAGCTATGAAGACGATATTGAGAAGATTGTATTAAGGAAGCCACTTTTGGGTTGATGGATTTTTACATATGTTTCCATCAATGCCAAAGGGGAGATTGTTGGAATTGTTTCTATTTGAGGTGTTGGCATTCATCTTTTTTCATTGATGTCAACATATGATTTAGTTAGTTTCATAAGGATTCTCAGTCAGACTTGTTATGAATAGAACATACAGGTCTAACAGGGATGTACGAACAATGTATGATGTTTCAGAGTATGCAAGCATGGATTGGAGTAGAAGGGAGTATGTATACCTTATTTCTAAGGTCGCAGGATTGTATGTGTTTATTTGTACAAGTCATACTTGTTTTGCTGATGAATGGCTTCTGAAAAGTGATAGAGGATTATGAGAGAGTTATTCCCTTTGTTTTTGGGATAACTTAGATGTGAACATGTGTTATGTTATGCAAGCTTCAGGCATGGTAGAAGACATGTAGGAGAATTTTATTTGTGATTCTTTGTATGTATGATGGAATCCTACCTATGTGGAACAATCTTAGACATGCAAACATTAGAGATATAAATCATTCAAGATACTTTAACATATCAAAAGTTATTCCTACTCAAATATTTCCACCATAACCTCTGATGAGCCAAATAAGGGCATCCTAGCCTTATTGATTTGATATTAGAGAGGGTTTTGGGTGTTCTCTCCCAACACAATATATTAATCCCACTTGATTCAAATGATAAATGATGAATATAAACTAATGCAAACTATGCAATGATATTGAACAAATCAAGAGCTAGTTATGGAGAACTAGTCTCAAGCATTCAATGAGTGAGATGGAAGTAGAAATGAAAACTAAATGAAAATATCTAGCATTGAATGCAACAATTAAGAAATAGGAATTAAATGAAACTACCATGATAAATGTAAGAAACTAGAAAACATGTTAGTAAAATCTCTAAATGCATAAATAGCTCTAAGTAAAAAATGACATAACTCTAATGCAAAATGGTGGGTGATTTAATCTAGGAAAGGCTCCTATTTATAGGATTTTGGAGGGCTTGGGGGAGGTATATCATATGTGAAATCTAGATAGGTGTCACATGAAGGACACATAAGCCATTCAAGAGTCCAAGTTTTCTCACACATGTGTGAGAAAATTGAGATGCGATGGGTCAATGTGTGCTTCAAGTACACATGTAAGAGATTTTTCATAAATGTCATAAGCTTGGTCAAATGAAATATTTTTGTAAAGTGTAAGAAAGTGTCATTAAGGTTGTAAGAAACCTTGTTTGAACATTTTTGGAATTCTTTGAAAAGGCAACTTTTGTAAATTTGCTCACACATGTGTGAGCAAATAATTAAGACTAATGGGTTTAGGAATCATAAAATTAGCCTATTTAACCTTATTTAATTAACAACTAGGTCTATTTGTTTAGATTGATGTGTGGTATGGTAAAATATAGGTCTATATTTAGGATTAATCTAAATAAAATTTAGACTAATCATTTTTTAGGATAATATTAGAATGTGAGGGGAATAAATAAATTGAAAATTTATTTAAACTGGGATTTTATGGAGGGATGGTATTAAATAGAATTTAATACACTTAAGAGGGAGGTATTTAAATTAAATTTAAATACTATAGGAAATGGACCAAATTTAATTAAATAGGTAGGAGAATATAATAAATATAATTATAATGTCAAGGGATGATTTTAGGCGTCTACATTTTCCCCCTCTTTGATGAGGTGTTGATGGTGTTATGTTAAAGAAAAATAAAACAAGATGCCCCAAAGAGAAAAAAAAAGGTCCTAATGCAATGATGGTGAAGGGGTGTGCTCCCTTGAGAAAATAATTCAAAAAATTAATTTTTGTGTAATTTTCTTGAAAATGATACATAAGGGAGGAAAAGGGTACAATTGAATGACTTATGAAGTGATCAGGCAAAAATAGGGTGAAAATTAGGGTCCAGGATGGAGAACAAGTCCCAAGGGGCCTATAAATAGTCCATGAGGGCCCTAGAAGGAGTCATTTTCAACCTCAAAGAGAAAAAAGACAAAGCGAAGAGAGAGAGATGACTGGCCCTCGAGACCGTATCCAGATAGGAGAGCGTGTTCGGATACACCAATGAGCGACCAAATGAGGACTAGTGGTGAGTACTCTAACCGAGCTCAGTATTTAGTTTAAGTTTTAGATGTATTGATTTATTTAAGTGAAATTATGGAAGGAAAAATGTGGGTGCGGCAGAGACGATGATCAATAGATCATCATTTGTGCAGATGACAATCAACTAATTGTCATCTGTTGAGATGATAGATCAACGAGTGTCATCTTTGTAGATGATAATCACCTGATTATCATCTATGTGGATGCATTTTAAGGGGGCGTAGATGAAAAATTGGTAATCATCATCTGTGCATATGATGGTTAATGTGGTTGACTACGGGTAGGCAAAAGAGAGACCGATCATGGACTGGCATCTCTGTTGATCAAGGTATGCATCGATCGTCATCTACACAGGGAAATTAGTGTATCCACCAATTGGTCCAAAAGATGTAGGGGAAGGGATTAGGGAGAGAAGAACAAGGCATGGGGAGGGGTAGAGGATGCCCCAAACTAAGAACAAGGACTAACAAGCATGGTTTGTTTTTAGGTTGTGGGAGAGCTGGCCAGAGACCATGGGACTGACAAGGAGCTGACCCTAGTGGAGTGGGGGAAGGCTTCCTTATGCAGACTAGAACATGTTCATTTATGGTCACAACTGAGAGTGTATAATGCACTCATGACTACATTTATTGAGAGAGGGCACAAACCCACCTCTAGCTTCCATTTGCCGATGGGGGAGGCCACTATCACCTTACTTGATGTTTGGCGGATATACTTGATTCCCATTTGGGGGTCGATAACAAAGTATGTATGGGAGGGCCCCAAACCATATGCAGAGATGAAATTTAAGAGACCGTATGATTAGATGACCACTTATAGATAGTGGTTTTCATGGAGGGTAGAAATGGCAATGCGACCACGGTTGTGACAAGTTGCTTTGTATTTTGCAGGACTTATTGGAGGACTGTTGATGCTGGATCATGCAAGGCATGGTTTTCCTTTGGGATGGGCATGAGTTTTGAGCACCATGCTAGAGGATGAGGGGGAGAGATACCACTGGGGGTATATGATCCTAAGACAACTATATTATGATTTAAACATGTGTTCCTACTAGAGAGGTAGGACACTAGGTGCAGGGGTGACACTATTATTAGTGTGGGCACGTGAGCATATCATCATGGTACGCCTCATTAGACTACATGAGACACAAAAGGCATATAAGTCCTACCCCTATAGATATCAAACACATATTAGGTATGATTTGACAAATTTTGTTAGCCACTAGTGGAGTACACTAGATGAGATGCAGGGGTTTGACTAGACTCCTTACACAAGATGTGAGGCATGGTGGCATTAGGTCCTATAGCAACAGGATTACATATAGGATGGGTAGTGCAAGTGAACCTAGAAGGACATTTGAGCACCTGAGGGATCAAGAAATGAAGAGAGACTCCATGATATCTATGAAAGTGAATTGGAATGTTTTAAGGCCAATCATGGCCATGTGTAATGATCAATTTAATGAAAAGATGAAAAGTCCTAAGGGTCCAAATAAGGACCCCAAGACCAAATTGTTTGTAAGGGGGGAAAATAGTGCCTATATGGGATCTAAATAGTTAGGAGGGTCCTAGATGAGGTTTTTATGTCCTAGGGTGAATCTAGATACAAGTTTAATAAGTTTAGCAGCAAAGAAAGCAAGAAAACAAAGTTAGAAATTCAAATATTTGAATTCTAATAGCTAGTGGTGATTAGGAGGGAAACTTTGATAATTGGTCTTAATTCCTTTGTAATCAGATAAAAATAATTGGAATCGGTTGATAAAGTTAAAGGACATCATATATATCCTAGATGAAGCATATGGACATGACACATTAAGGAGGAGAATGTGAATGTACGGATTGCACTCAAAATTACAATAAAATCTCTGATTTTTTAAATGTTTCATGATAGTTTGAATTGATTTCTTGTTGAAAATACTTTTCTAATGGTTTAGGGACATTAATAAATACTCTTGCAACATCTCTTATGTTCTGAGATTCCACATTTGATTATTCATTCACTGTAGAGCCTTAAGATTCTAAGATTTCTTATTTGTTTTAAGTGTTATGGAGGGAAAATGATTATTCCATGAATGTACTTCTCTGATTCTCATGGAATGATCATAGGGTAACATGTATCATATGATATTAATTATGAAATGTGCGGATAAGTGAATAAAGTTGGTGATCATCAAGGAGTTGTGTTGAAAAATCACTAAATTCATGGCTAAGGTATACCAATAGTAGTTCTAGCCAGTAGAGGGCTATATTTTATGTTGGATTGTGTTCCCATATGTCAAGGGGAATTTTTGGTGTGGGTGGAGATAGTAGCACCTTCAATATAAAATGATACAATTGTGGAGAGGTAGGGAATCCTTTATACAAGTGTCGAAAGAAAGACATAGAGAATTCTAATAGGAGATTTGGATTGACTCAAGGAAAAGGTGGAAATGGAGAGGATGAACAATAAGAGGAAGAAAGAGGGATGGATTATGCATACCCTAAATTTGGAGAATGTCTCATGGTAAGAAAAAGAGAAACCATGCAGCAACAAAGAAGATTAGATGTATCAATTTTCAGAACCACTTGTTTAAGTGAAGGTAAAGTTTGTACAATGATAATAGACTCTAGTTAATTTGACAATTTAGTCTCATGTGATATGGTAGATATGTTTAATTCAAGTAATTTTGAACACCCTAGGCCTTATAAAGCCTCTTGGGTAAGTGATGAGCAAAGCATAATGGTAAGGGAGCAAGAATATGCTAATTTTTCAATTGGTAACTACAAAGATAGGGTGTTAAGTGACATTGTTCCGATAAATTGTTGTCATTTTATCATGTAATTTTGGGGAGAACTTGGTAATCTTCAAGAAGAATTATTCATTAAGGTTTTGATAATACTTATGTGGTTCATAAGGATGACAAGGTATTCACTCTTAAACCTTTAAAAATCAGTATTGCTAATAAATCCAAAAGTATTTGTTTGGGGAAGAAAGAATATGTGGATATGTAGGGTCACACAAATTATAGGGTCATAGGAGAAGGTTAGAGGATGAAAACATCCTTTTTGGTGCTGAAAATAAAGTTCCATGATAGTGGACACAAGAAGATAGAGAGGTAGAAGGTTTTGGAGAGAGGAGTGGTAGTGGGCACACTTTGGTGTCCTATTGATTCACTAATGAAAGGTGTTGAATTTATGATCATGGAGGGACATGGAAAGGGTCTTTTGGATCCTACAATGCAGAGGAAGAAGCAACAAAAAAAATTTGAAGACGATTGTCCCAAACAATAGTCAAATGATAATGTGCATATCATGTCTTCTTTTCATGTTTCTAACAAAGTTGTTGTAGGTTCATTGAGAGAGGATAAGTTTTTATTACAGAAGAAGCACCAAGGAATACCAAGTTGCATAATTCCTTCAAGGAAGATTGAGGGTGTGAAGGAAAAACCCTTAAAATTTTGGGGAAAAAGTTATTCTTCACCCAGGGAGGATGGTGCAGGGGCATCTAGAAGGAAATTTGAGCACCTGAGTGATAAAGACATAAAGAGAGACTCCAAGGCATCCATGAAAGTGAATTTGAATTTTTTAAGGCTAATCGTGGAAATTTATAATGATCAATTTAATGAAAAGGTGAAAATTCCTAAGGGTCTTGATAAGGACCCTAGGACCAAATTGTTTGTAAGGGGGGCCAATAATGCCTATATGATATCAAAAATAGTTAGGAGGGTCCTAGATGGGGTCTTTATATCCTAAAATGAATCTAGATACAAGTTTGATATGTTTAGAAGAAAAGAAAGCAATAAAACAAAGTTAGAAATTCAAATATTTAAATTCTAATGACTAATGTTGATTAGGAGGGAAACTTTGATAATTGGTATTAATGCCTTTGAAATCAGAAAAAACCAATTGGAATCAGTTGATACAGTTAAAGGAAATCATATATCCTAGATGAAGCATATGGACAGGACACAATAGCGAGGATAATGTGAATGTACAGACTGAACTCAGAATTATAATAAAATCTTTGATTTTTGAAACATTTCATGATAGTTTGAAATTATTTCTTATTGAAAATACTTTTCTAATGGTTGAGGTACATTAATAAATACTCTTGCAACATCTCTTATGTTATGAGATTCCACATTTGATTGTTCATTCATTTTTTAATCTAACAGAGCCTTAAAATTCTAAGATTTCTTATTTGGTTAGGGTGTTATGGAGGGAAAATGATCATTCCATGAATGTACTACTATGATTATCATGGAATTATCATAGTGTAACATGTATCATATGAAAATAACAATGAAATGTGCAGATAAGTGAATAAAGTTGGTGATTATCAATGAGTTGTGTTGAAAAAGTACTAAATTCATGGCTAAGGTATAACATAAACAATTCTATCCATTAGAGGGATATATTTTTATGTCGTCTCATGTTTCCACATGTCAAGTGGAAGGTGAATCCACCATTGGTTGGGTGAGAAAGTTCTGGGAAATGTGAGATTGAGAAAGCCCCAGTTTTAAGAGCTTAGGAGGAGCAATTTGGGGTTTTCAGGTATAGGGAACCAATAGGACCAAATTGAATGCATATTCCTCTAATTGGTACCATATTAACACTCTATGAAAATTGGAAAGGTTGGGTTTTAATCCTAGGATAGGGTGTTAGAATGAATTCATAATAACTAAGAGGGGGGGTGAATCAGTTATCCTCAAGTACAGATGTACCCATAAAAACTTTATACCAATTTGAACAATTCAGATCTGCTCGGCAGCAATAATATAAAAGTGTGCAGTTTACTGTACTAATGAAATAAGCTTGCAGAAACTTAGCAGTAAAACACAACATAAACATTCAAACATTTTAACACCATGATTTAAAGTGGAAATCCATTATGGGAAAAACCACCAGTAACATGCTACCAAAATTTCACTCTTCTAAAGTGAGCTTTGTTAGGAGCCAACCCTGTTAAAGGTTGCAAAACACACTATCAAATGTGACATGGTTAAAGGGTTTAATTACCATGTCAGAAGTGGCCTTGTTAGAGGACTTAGAACATTCCAATCTGAATGTCACCTTGCTCAAAGGATTTATACAATGACTGTTAGATCAACCTGGTTAAAGGATCCAAACTGATACAATGGTTAGAAAGTAATCAGTAGGTTTGATCTGATTCATACAACTTACTTTGTAATCCAAATCCAAATCATCTCTATTCTAATTTACTGAGTGGCCTCCATTCTCATCTCAAACTCCAGATCTACTTGGAAATCCATCAAACAATCTCTCTCTACTTCTCTACTCAGCCTTCTTTGCTAGATCATGCCAATCAGTCAATTAACCATGAAATCATTTTGCATACTCTACTTACATTACACATTTTATGAATAACCCCTTGAGGTTATCATATACCTCTTCATCTAGGTTAGACAAATCTTTTGATGCTTAATCAAGATCATAGATCTTAGGTTAGGTGAGATTTAACAGATCTTTCCATCATTATACTTTAATTTATTTCTCCAATACAATAACCAATTAAATCTTGAATCCATGCATTAATAATAGTTTCCCGTGCATTTAATCAATGTGGACCAAAATTAATTATCCATAATAAACTTCACATATTCTGATAAATTCAATTATGTCGGCCAGAGATCTCAAATCACATAATTTACTAAAATGCTATTTCTCAGCCAACAATGTGTTCTTCCGCTCAGTCACCTCTATATTCCTTGACATTTCACTGGTGCTCGGCCATCATTGGCTTCACTCGACATCAACTTCACTTTGTTTGGCATCAACATCTCAGTGAACTGTCAGTGAAAGATAAATAACATATCACTTTGCCAATGTGCCAAATGATCAAGTACCCTTGTGTTTACCCATAACTCAACTGTTTCCCTCGGTCTTCTTGTTATCCTTTTCTTCAAATATTCTTCATCAATCAATAGATATGATACTAAAATAGATAGAAATAGTCTCACCAGTTAAGGTTTGACATCAATGACAAAACAACAATTGTTTCCATTGTAGTTTTTCAAAAAATCTTTCCAACAATATCCCTCTTTGGCATTGATGGCAACACTAAACAATAAAATAATAATTTTCAACCATAGTTACAATATAATCCAAAAATTCTTCCTGTGTTCCTCGATATGAACAAATCTTCATTAATGTCTTTAGCTTCATTCTGAATCTCATTTTGTAAAACTTTTCTCCCTCTGTGTCTGTGATCACACTGATGTCTTTCTATTTTTGCTCATCAATCTCTCTCTTTCTCTAAGTAGTAAAATCTCCCTCTTTCAGTAAACTTATCCCTCTATCTTTCTTAGTATGATTCTCCCTCTTTGACAACAATGCCAAAGATGTTGACATCTTCATCATGCAGATTCTTTTGTTCTAAACTTTGTATCATATTGTTCTTGTCATCTTTCTTATGACTAATTTTATTTTTCTATCCTTTTCTATCTTTCACAACTTTAGGTAGCATCCTAAAGTGTGACTACCTGTGCATCAATGTGAAAAATATTCTGAATATAACATTTGATGCAATAGTACCATTCTAAACTAATTAGCCTCAGTTAGGGGAATCACCCCTATCTTACCTCACAGAAACTCATGAGCATCCTTGGGTAGTGCCTTTATAAATATGTCTGCTAACTGTTCCTTAGTGTTCACATACTCCAATCTTACTTACTTCTTCTGAACTAGCTCCCTCAAGTAATGATACTTGATATCTATATGCTTTGTCTTAGAGTGCATTACAGGGTTCTTAGAAATATTAATGGCACTTGTGTTATCGCAATATATGAGAACTGGTTCTGTGATCTCTTCTTTCATTCCTTTCAGTAGTATCTTCAACCACACAATATTAGAACAATTAACTATTTCTACCACATACTCGGCTACAGCTGTAGATTGTGAGGTGTAGTTCTATTTCTTGCTTATCCATGAAACTAATCTTTTTCCCAAAATAAATTCTCCTCCTATGGTTCTTTTTCTATCATCAACATTTCCAAGCCCAATTAGAATCAGTATAAACTCTAAGTTCAAATTTATCATTCCTTTTGTAATACAGACCATATTCATCTGTTCCTTTCAAATATCTCAGAATCCTTTTTACTACCATTATATGAGTTTCCTTGGGATTGGGAGAAAATATAGAAACAATTCCAATAGCCAATGCAATATTAGGTCTACTATGCACAACATATTGTAGCTTTCCAATCATTGATCTGTATAGTATTTGATTTAATTCTTTTGTCTCATCATTTTTGGTTAACTTTTGTCCAGTATCTATGGGTGTACTCACTAGTTTTGAATCTTCCATTCCAAAAAATTTTAGTATCTCTTTGATATATTTTTATTGAGTAATATAGATACCATTCTTCATCTAATATATTTGTAAACCAACAAAAAAAATTATCTCACCAAACATAGACATCTCAAATTCAGTTTGCATCTCCTTTACAAATGCTTGGCATAACATATCTTGTCCACAAAAGATAATGTCATCAACAAAAATTTTAGCTAATAAAGTACCTTTACTTTTCTCTATCTTCAAATATATATTCTTGTTTTCACTGGTTCTTGCAAATCCAATCTTCATCAGATAATTGTGCAATCTCTCATACCATGCTTTGGGTGCTTGCTTCAGTCCATATAGTGCTTTGTGTAATTTGAAAACCATATTTTTTTTTCTTGGGCCAACAAATCCATCATCTTGTTCAATGTATACTTCTTCTTCTAATATCCCATTTAGAAATGTTGACTTTACATCCATTTGATAGACTTTAAATCCTTTGTAGTCTGCATATGCAAGTAAGGTTCTTACTCCTTCAAATATTGCAACTGGAGCAAATGTCTCTCCATAGTCAATTCCTTCATCTTGTGCATAACCATTGCATACTAGTCTAGCTTTATTTCTTATTACCTCTCCATGTTCATTCAACTTGTTTCTGAATACCCACTTAGTACCAATTATATTTTTGTCATTCGGCCTATGTACAAGTGTCCAAGTATTGTTCTTTTCAATCTGTTCAATTTCTTTGTTCATGGCTTGAATCCAGTCTTCATTGTCTAAGGCATATTTTACTATTTTAGGCTCAAAATCACATAATAAGCAGGTATATTCTCTCAATTTTATTCTTGTCATGACTGCAGAATCCTTTGCTCCTATAATTTGATCAGGTTTATGTGCCTTCTTACATAATTTTCCAAAGTAGGTTCTTTTTCTGCTTCAGATTGATCATTCATGTTTAATTCAGGTTGAAACTGTGACTCGACATCTCCATCAAATAGCTTGGTAGTCACCTCCTTTTGCCCGGCAATTTCATTCTGTGACTTGGCAGGTGCGAACTATTGCTCAGAAAATTCATTCTTAGTTTTAGGCAATTCGTTAGAATCTTCCTCATTAGTATAGGTGAATTTTTTGTAACTCCCATGCTCAGCCATGCTTTCAGCTTCATTTCTTTCTACATATTCATCAATTCTAACATTTTCACTTTCCACAATTTTGTTAGTGTTATAATTCAAACTCTTGTATTCTTTACTTTTAGTTGAATATCCAATAAATATGCCTTCTTCACCTTTAGCATTAAGTTTTCCATTTCTTTTATCCTTCACTATGAAACATCTACTTCCAAAAACTTTAAAATAGCTTACACTAGGTGCATATCCATACCATAGCTCATAAGGTGTAGTATTTGTACCTTTTTTGACTTGTACTCTGTTTAGGGTATAAACTATTGTACTTACAACTTCTCTCCAATATTTATGTACAAAATTTTTCTCCATCATTAGTGTTCTAGCACAATTCATGATAAATCAATTTCTTCTTTTAGCTATACCATTCTATGGTGGTGTCCTAGGAGCGGACATCTGTGTCTTTATCCCTCTGTCATTGCAAAACTTGTTAAACTCATTAGAAATAAACTCACCTCCTCTGTCATATCTTAGACATTTCATACTTTTACCTGTCTCCTTTTCAAAATTTTCCAAGTACCACTTAAACAACTAGAATGCATTGGATTTTTCCTTAAGAAACATAGCAGTCATCATTCTAGAGTAATCATCAACAAATAAGATAAAATATTTTTCTCCCTAGTAACTTTTCTCACCAATAGGTCCACAAAGGTCAATATGAACCAATTCTAGAATATCCTTAGAAGCATGAGTTTTACTCTTGAAACTAGATTTAGTCATCTTTCCCAATTGACATTGCTTGCACATTGCATTTTCAGGTTTCTTTAACTTAGGCAGCCCTCTAACCTTTTTCAATTTTCTTATGCTTACCAAGTTATCAAATTTTTCATGACACAACATTTTATGCCATAACCAAACATCACTATATTGTGCAAACAAGCATGTCTCAATAGTTAAATCTAGATAAAACAAGTTACCTTTTGTCTGCTCACCACTTCCAACTAATTCTCCATTGGCAACATAGATTTTTTCTTTCCTGTGATGGAATTCAACTCTGTAACCAAAATTATTCAGCTATGAAACACTCAATAAGTTATACTTAAGATCATCAACCCAATATACATCATCACATCTAATTTTTTTAGTCAATTGAATTAATCCTTTCCCTTTAACATGACATGGTATATCATTTCAAAATTTAACATAACCACCTTTACATTGATCTAAGGTTTCAAATTTATCTTTATCACCGTTCATGTGATGTGAACAACCACTATCAATAATCCAACAATCACCTTTACTCATATAAGAAATTAGTGTAGTTTTTTCATCATCATCAGAATCATCTTTCATTGCAACATACACAACTTCTATACCATTTTCATCAGATTTATCAGATTCATTATCACAAGCTTCTTTAGCTATATAGCAAGATTTCTTACCTTTGTCTTTGTAATCCTTGTACTTCCTGAAGTCTCGATCATCATTTCTATCTTTATACTGGATGTCTCTTCTTTCATCTTTGTCATTCTTATTAGGACATCTTGTAGCAATATGACCAACTTTGTTACATGAAAAACAAATAATAGGAAGTTTACCTTTGAATTTTCCTTTTCCTCTAGATACTCTTCTTTCTATAAGTGCCTCAAGTTCTTCTAGATCATCATCAGAAGTGTCACTATTACTATCCACACATTTCTTTCCTTTGTTTGATTGTTGAGGACCATCTGGGACTTGAATGTAGATTCAATGGCTTGTGGGGTATAGTTATCAAAATTTGACATCTCAAATGCAGTAAGTCTGCCTACCAAACTTTCCAGAGGTAAATTGTTGTTAGGAGTACATCTCAATTCTTGAATTGCAGATACTCTAATAGCATAAATAGGAAGAAGTGTTCTTAGTACCTTTCTCATGATGATGTTATCATCAATGGTTCCTTTAGCTCCTCTAATTGAATTTACAACTTCCTTTATCCTACCATAATATTGAACTATATTTTCTCCTTCTTACATTTTCATTTCATCAAACGTACCTCTCAAGCTCTAGATTTGGCTCTTAGCACATTTGTGTAGCATTGAGAAATCCTATAGGGGCTACATATTCTTGATCAACATGATGTTTAGCAGAGTCACCAACACCAGCCAAGTGAAATTTCATCATACTTTGCCATGCAGGAAAGTTATCCTTGTTCAACTTTGGTACCTCCCTTTTATACATCTTGATCTTTTGCTCCAAGTACCTTCAAACTATTTTTAAGAGAACTAAGTTCTAATACCAATTGTTAGAATGAATTCAAAATAATTGAGAGGGGGGGTGAATCAATTATCCTCAGGTCTAGATGTGCCCATTAAAACTTTATACCAATTTGAACAATTCAGATCTGCTCGGCAACAATAATATAAAAGTGCACAATTTATTGTACTAATGAAATAAGCTTGCAGAAACTTAACAGTAAAACACAACATAAAAATTCACACATTTTGACACCATGATTTAATGTGGAAACCCAATATGGGAAAAACCACCAATAACATGCTACCAAAATTTTGCTCTTTTGAAGTGAGCTCTGTTAGGAGCCAACCTTGTTAAAGGTTACAAAACACACTGTCAAATGTGACCTGGTTAAAGGATTTAATCACCCTGTCAGAAGTGGCCTTGTTAGAGGACTTAGAATATTCCAATCTGAATGTCACCTTGCTCAAAGGATTATACAATGACTATTAGGTCAACCTGGTTAAAGGATTTAAAATGATACAATGGTTAGAAATTAATCAGCAGGTTTTATCTAATTCATACAACTTACTTTGCAATCTAGATCCAATTCATCTCTTATGCTAATTTACTAAGCGGCCTCCATTCTCATCTCAAACTCCAGATCTACTTGGAAATCCATCAAGCAATCTCTCTTTGCTTCTCTTCTCAGCCTTCTTTGCTAGATCATGCCAATTAGTCAATTAACCATGCAATCCTCTTGCATGCTCTACTTACATTACACATTTTATGAATAACCCCTTGAGGTTATCATATACCTCTTCATCTAGGTCAGACAAATATTTTTCCGCTTAATCAAGATCGTATATCTTAGGCTAGGTCAGATCCAACAAATCTTTCCATCATTACACTTTAATTTATTTCTCCAATACAATCACCAATTAAATCTTGAATCCATGTGTTAATAATGGTTTCCCGTGCATTTAATCAATGTGGACCAAAATTAATTATCCATAATAAACTTCACATATTCCAATAAATTCAATTATGTCGGCTAGAGATCTCAAATCTCATCAATTACTAAAATATTGTTGCTCGTCCAACACTGTGTTCTTCTGCTCAGTCACCTCTATATTCCTCGGCATTTCACAAGTGCTCAACCATCATTGGCTTCACTTGACATTAACTTTTCTTTGTTCAGAATCAACACCTTAGTGAACTATCAGTGAAAGATAAACAACATATCACTTTGCCAATGTGCCAAATGATCAAGTACCCTTGTGTTTACCCATAACTCAATCATTTCCCTCGGTCTTCTTGTTATCCTTTTCTTCAAATCTTCTTCATCAATCAATAGATATGGTACTCAAACAGATAGCAATAGTCTCACCAGTTAAGGTTTGACATCAATGACAAAACAATAATTTTTTCCATTGTAGCTTTCCAAACAATCTTTCCAACATAGGGTTCCTTTATAAAAGTGACTTATTAGGTCTAGGAAGGAAAGTGGAGCAGCAATTTTTGGGTGTTGTGTTCCAAATTACCCCTATCTGATTCTAAGGTATGTTTTGTAAACCCCAAATGGGTATATGAAAATGTAAAGATTTTGTTTATTTTTTTGATAATTTTGCATGAAAGTCCTAGAAATAATGAGATTAGGGCTACTAGGCTTTCTAGGCCTACTAAGGCTAAATAGTGGATTTGAGGGTTGGATTCATTGCAGGGTTTGAGACATGTTGGAGCAAGTTTAAATGGGTTTCTTAGGGTTTTATAAGGTGATAGGGGTAGTGGGTAGGTATTCTATTTCATTTTTGTCATTGGGAGCCAATTGGAGCATTTGGGGGTTCCTAGAGTCTTTGGCTTGATCCTTGCTATTGGGAAGTTTTAAAGACCTTATTTATTGCCACTCCACTTTCCTCTACATCAATGGGTGGGAGGATTTTTACTACCTTGGATTTTCACAGATTGACTGTTGGTTGATTGGGCAGATGAGCTACATGATTTCTTGGTACATGCCATCCCAAGTACTATGATAGTTTGGTCAGGTACAAGACACATTTCTGAACATATTTCCACATCCACTGGTGACATGGGAGGTAGGGAGTTTATGGGGGATTCAGGTGGATCTAAGGGGTTTGAGAGAATCTTGTTTAGGTATGGTGGTGCATACATGGCAGTAGGGATAGGATTTGGTTTGAAATGTAGGAGCGACACCTTTATATAGTTAGTGGTCGATTGTGCATAGGCCGATCAGGCTGACCATGCCAAGTTTCATATAGGAAGATGAATAGCCTGCACTGGGAGAGGATGGTGCTTTTTTGGATGGGGATGATGGAGGAGATGATGGGGGGATGACCGGGTAGATGGAGGAGGAGACTAGATAGGATATTTGAGGGTGGTAGAAGATAGATGATGGGGACAGGTGCATATTCCTGGAGATAGAGTCCCGCAAGTTATTCCTGTATAGGTACATGAAAATAAATGGGGATAGGTACCACAGGTACAACTATAGGTTCAAGGAAATGGGCCACAGGGGCCACCACCAAGATATATAGCATAGGATGTGCATAACACAGTGGTCACAAAGAGAGACAACCTACAGAAAAAGGTGTGGAGGTTATAGGGAATTATGGATACAACCCATGCATCAAAGGGTAGTTTATAGAGAGAGTTGGCTAGAGTTAAGGGTTTTTTTACATGGGAGAGAGAATGTGCACATAGTGCATAGGATGATCTAGATACATTAAAAGATTGAGTGGAATCATGAGAGTTCACAGTGATTGAGACCCAGACAGGGGTCATAGAAGGGTAGAAAATGATAGCTTAGATGCAATAGTAGTTAGATGCTCTGAGATTAGACATGCAGAGGATGACACTAGAGAGGAATACTTACCAGTGTAGAGAAGAGGAGTATAGGGGTCAATGAGAGATCATTATACATGATGCAACTGGATTGGGAGTGATATAGGTGGTACATGAGGCCTTTTATGCACATAGATGAGAGACCCAAGCAGTCTGTGAGATGGAGTACTATTAGCGTCTATATTATGAGGTTGTTCCTAAGGATCATAGGGCTATAGTATATAGTGAGCAATCAACCACGTACACTATAGGTGGGAGTGCTTCACATGCCTTAATAGGAATGGGATCTCCCACAGATAGAGGGGGGATGGGAGAGGTGGGGGAGGGACATCTACATGACCAACCTCATGCTCCATACCGATAATTTTTTATACACATGCAATTTTTCATTTTTTGGATGTATAGTGACATTTGATATATATTTATACATGTATATATGATGTTTACTAATGTATTTACAGGCTTTGGATAGTTATTCTTATAAATACATACATGATTTTGATGGTCCTATGTGATGTGCACTTTTTAATTCCTATATGTATATGATAGTTTTATGAGTGACGCATGTGATGCAGGATGTGTGTGATTATCTACTACGTGATGGTTCTGACATATTTGTGATGCAGAGATATACATATGTGATGATTTATTATGGTTTTAGATGGATATTACTTATATAATGTAGCAATGTGATGCATATAAATGGAAATGGATTTGTAATTATTAATGTAAAATGGAATATACAGGGATAATAAATGTGAAATAATGATTAATGCTAGATAATAAATAGATAATGAACCTAAAATGCATCTAAATGAATATTAAGATGTAATTACATTACATCAAATTTGAAGTCAATACTTAAACTCATAATCAACATAATAACATAATGAATAACCTAAGTGAATGTAACTAATGAGGACTCTAACTAGGACATTGTTTTTGTGTGTATCAACCATAACCGATAGGATCATTTAGCTAGCTTTAGGAGGGAGGGAATAAAAAAGAATCTTGCCAAGAGTAAAATGCAATATGACCTAGCTAAAAATGCATCCTATCTACATGATTTTCAAGTGGGATTATATTGTGTTTATGTCGGAGAGCACACCCTAGTTTGATATTGAAAGAGGAGGTATGCACTATGTGTTAGGACACACAAGTGACATTGTTGCTTTGTGTGGACTAGACTCTAAGAAAAATAGATAGATTTAAGAATATAGATTTAGGATGTCAATCACAATGGTACCGATACGATGACACTCATGGGGAGATTTAGCACACCCAAATCTTGTTTAGGGATTTGGTGGTATGTGTACAAATACTTCCCCCAATAGGGCATGCAAAATCATAACTTTGTACCAAACAAAAATGCACTAAAACTATCAACAAATAGATCACACCACAAATGACATATATTCTAATATACAACATTAAAGATATACCAAGATATTAAAGATCGAGGCAATCATGAGGAGGTTGTATTGATGCACAAAGATAATGTCAACAAAAATACATTGTGACCAAGCAATGATTCAATCCAAATTTATTGCCATGAACAAGAATGTGTGATGGAGGATTGATGAGCTGACATCAGAAGGATATATCCTAACGGGCAAAGATTAGTTGATATTAAAATGGAAATTTTCTGGCAATAGCTTGAGAAAGGAATAATAGTAGTGGAATTCAATCTTAAATTTGATTTGTGAACATTATTTTGTGATCATTGTGTGGTAATAAATCTCAGTGTCATGGGTTAAGCTCAGCATGCGAGAATTTTGGGGACAAATCTTTATTGCAAAACTTGCACAAATATAGGCAGTGTGAGAGTTTATTATGGAAAAGTGGTGGATGACATGTAGGATGGTCCAAGTAGATGATGGATTTGACTACGCATGACACCTGAAGTAGGTTTTCACCATGGTACTTATCCATTGTGCCACTGAAGTGGTTTTCACAGATGGATGAACTTATTTCTCTTTACCTTTTTTTAAGTTTGAATATTTTATTAATTTTTTGTGTATTATCAAGGTGCCTGTTTGCCAAGTTTTCACCAGGATAATAAGTTTTTTCAAGACTGATTTTGCTTTTTAGGATTTTTTAGAACAATTTTATATTATTTTTGAATTATTTTTGCTTTTCTAATGTTTTTGGATTTTTGCTGACTTTTCAGATGTACAAAAGGATCTGTTGACCAATTACTCATAGAAGCTCTTGAGATAAAAAAAATATTTACAGGATTTGGTATAGGATCTCCCTCCGGTGGTGAAATTTGATAGGCTCCAAACCCAAATTTAGTTGTAACCACAAATGGTCCCAACCAGTTAGGCTCAAACTTTCCTTTCTTCTCACGGTTCTGGAGATTATTCATGTTGTGGTGCAGGACAAGATCACCGACTTCAAACTCATGAGGTTTTATCTTCTTGCTGAACTATAAGCACATATAATTTTGATACACATGAAGATGGTTTAGGAAATTGAGATGTCTCTCATCAAGGAGTTCAAGCTCTTTCAAGAAAGAAACTCGGTATTCTTCTTTGAACATCAAATTTTTCAGGGAGATTCTAAGGGAATGGAGTTCAGTTTTTATGGGGCGGATGGCCTAAGTATCACAGATAAGGGAATGGAGTGGCTCTAGTGGGGTATGAATAGAAGTACGATAGACCCCAAGGGAGGAATTTAAGCTAAGGTTACATTCAAGACTAGCATCGTTAACTGTCTTCTTCAGAATTTTTAGAATGGTTTTGTTTGTAGCCTCTGCTTTACCGTTACTTTGGGGGAAGTACTTGTACGAAGAGTGTTGGGTAATGAAAAACTTCTTACATAGCTCTATGATATCTTTGTTCTTGAAAGGAGTCCCATTATCAGTGATAATGTCTTGAGGAATTCCATAGTGACATATAAGGTAGTTCAAAGTAAAATTTGAAATATTTTTTCCAGTGGTGTAAGTAAGAGGAATAGATTAAACCCATTTTGTAAAGTACTCTATAGCAGCAATTATGTATTTGTGGTCACTAGAAGAATTCAGAAATATTTGGCCAATAAGGTCAAGTCCCCAGTGGGAAAAAGGACAAGGTATGATGGTAGGATAAATGGATTGGGAGGGGGCATGTATCAAATCACCATGTTGTGGACAAGGTACACACTTCTTCACATAGTGATAGGCGTCCTGCTCTATAGTAGGCCAATAGTATACAATGCATAATAGTTTCTTAGCCAAAGTAAGACCACTAGAATGGCCCCCATAGATCCCTTGATGTACCTCCTCTAATGATGTTTTCACTTCCAAAGAATTCAGAAAACTCAAAAGAGTTCCATCGAAGTATTTTTGAAAAAGGGTATCACCAAGGATTGTGTAACGTGAGGTGTAGAGGATGAAGGTTTTACATTGATTTGGGGTGAGGGTAAGCGAGGTAGTTTCGTCCCTAAGGTAGGAATAATTTTCTTGGTACCAGGGAGAATTAGGATTAGGAATTTCACATACCATTTTAGTCTTTTTTTCGTCATAGGCATGGACCATAAGATTCTCAATAATAAACTTGCATCGCGAACTATGTTCAGGCATGGATATCAAAGACCCAATGGTTGCCATAGCATTGACTTATTTGTTGTTTGTTCTTTGGATCTACTGGAAGACAATCTCGATGAAATTTTTTTTAGATCTTCAACCATGTGATGATAGGGGAGTAATTTTTCATCCTTCATTTGATATTCATCTAGGTGGTGCTTGATAACCAATAGAGAGTCACTAAGAACTAGTAAACTAAAGCTTTTCCACTGGACGGATTGACAAAGTCCTATCACCAAGGATTCATATTCAAAAATATTTTTTTTGCATGGAAATTATAGTTTATAAGATTTAGTGATGAGATCCCCATGTGGTGTGACAAAGAGAATACCTGCCCCAAGCCTTTTTGTGTAAAAGATCCATCAAAATAAATCTTCCACAGGACACTCAGGGTAATATTGAGAACAAACTCATTTGGAAAATGTGTAATGATTGGATGGTCCCCTTGAATAGGTCCTTCAACTAACTAATCTGCAATCACTTGGCCTTTAATAATTTTTTGATCCACATAAATAATGCCAAATTCACTCAAAATCATGACCCACTTAGCAGTGCATCTAGTAAGAGCATATTTAGACAACAGATATTTGAGTGGATAAATTTTTGCAACAAGTTGTATCTTATGATTAAGCATATAGTGGTACATCTTTGGTGTATAGAAGACAACAACTAGACATGATTTTTCAATAGGTGAGTAATTATGTTCATAACCCACTAGTGTTTTTCTAAGATAATAGATTGCTCACTCTTTTCCATTGTCATCTAACTATGCTAAAAGAGCACCGAGTGAAAATTTAGTAGCTGATATGTACAAAATATGAGGCTAACCTAAGATAGGTGACACCAGCACTAGAGGGTTATCTTGATATCTTTTCAATTGTTCAAATGTTGTTTGACATAGGAAATCCCTTTGAAACTTGATATTTTGTGTAATAGGTGAGAATAAGGATGTACTTTATCAGCCAACAATGACATGAATCTTCTGATAGACTAAATTTTGCCTTGTAGATTGCATATCTATTTTAATGTCCTGGTAGGAGGAATTTCTAAAATGGCCTTAACTTTCTTTGGATTAATTTATATGCCTCTATAGGACAAAATATAGCCTAACAATTTGCCAGATTGAACTCCAAATAAATAATTCTTGGGATTGAGCCAAAGCTTATACTTATGCAATCTTTCAATATTGATGTGATGATGGAAATATGTGAGTCTCGTGTCTTTTATTTTACCAGAAGGTCATCCAATAAATATTATGTAAAAACATGCAGGAGATCATGAAAGATAGTGGTCATTGCTCATTGGTAGGTTGTACCTACATTTTTAAGAGCAAAGGCATGACCTGATAAGAGAATGTACCCTAAGGAGTTGTGAATGTAGTCTTGTGTTGATCTCTAGGTTCTATTCTACTCTGATTATACCTAGAAAATCCATCCATGAGGGATACCATCTCATGTCCAGTAGTCAAATCCATTATAATGTCAATATTTGGTAGTGGAAACTCATCCTTAGGACATGATAGGTTCAAAAATTTGAAGTTCCTCCAACTATAGATGCCCCCAAAAGATTTACCTACTAGTACAATGTTATAGATCCATTCGAGATAGTCATTTGGTTGAATGATCTTGGCATCAAGCATTTTGTGAAACTCTACTTTGACTAACAAAGCAAATTGTGGATGCATCTTGCATAATTTCTTCTTAATAGGTTTCACCTATGGACCAACTGCAAGATGATGTACTACTTCATCTTTATCCAATCCAAGCATGTCTTTGTAAGTCCAGGAAAAATTGATCTATTGCTTCTTGATGAATTCAGTCATTGTTAGAATAACTGAGAGGGGGGATGAATCAATGGCCTTAAAATTAATTCCAATAATCCAACCAAAAATTATATCACAAATATAATATCCTCTAGTTATCTTTCATTCCTACAAGATGTATTTCTTTAAGTAATTCTAGCATATATATATATTGCTTGGTGAATATACCATTTATCTTTTTCTATCCTTTACTAAGTAGCAGTAATTAAACTTAGTGTTTATCAACCAATCCTATTTTAGTAATGTGTAAAGAAAAACATCAAAGCAATGAACCATATACACATTTGACACATGGATTTTTAACGTGGAAATCTTGTTAAGGGAAAAACCACCTGGGACCGGTAACCCAAAATTTTCACTCTTCTGAAGTGAGCTCGGTGAAGAGCCAACCTTGTTAAAGGTTAAAAACACACTGTTAAGTGCAACCTTGTTAGAGGATTTAAAAATAACAGTTTTTCTTTTGACCTAGCATTCACTATTCTATCAACAAGAAAACCTTTTGATACTCTTGAGTATCTCAATACATTAAGGATGGTTAAATCCCACGCAGTTAAGAGATTTTATGAATCAATATTTAAACCGAAACAATAAATGATCTAATAATACAACTTAGCTTGCAGATTTTCAGATCTATTGTTAGTCCATAATATCTCTCTGATCAATGTTCTCTTCAATTCCTTTTCTCCCCTTCTTTATTCTTTCTACTCGGTGAATTATCTTTCTTCTGTTGCTCGGTGTGTGCAGAATTTATTTGGCTCTGTTCTTCAGCTTGTATGATCAAATCTGTATCAAGACTTCTATCTTCACCAGATTATATTCAACATTCCTCTCTTCATAAATAATTCCTTGTCTCTTTATATAGACATGATTTCACCATTCAATCTCCTTGTCTTCCTTGTTCTTGACATAGATTGCTTCTTGATCCACAAATCCCGACATGCCTTTCTTTAATCTTAAAATATTTTCTTTAGTTTTGTTCCAAATATTTCTCCTTAACAACTATAAATAAAAATAGCTTTAAATCTTCTTCTTATCCTGAGTTCTATTGGCCGACAAAAATAAAGCAATCAATCAGTTAACTCTAAATATAACTCTGCCAGCTAAGTAGTTTTGTCATTTTCTAACTTTAGTTGATTTTGGTCATCAAATCTTAGTTTTCTTGGTAATACTTTCCTGGGTACTACTGATCTTGGGTACCACTATGTCTCTTGGGTAACACTTTCCATGAGGCAACACTGTAAATTGCTCAGGGTTCACTATTCTCGGGTAACCCTGTCACTCGGTGTATATGTTTACAGATGACAAAAACTTTGTCTCTTTAAATCTTCAAGTGTTGTGACAATATGTGTATAAGAAATAATAACATATTAAGTTGACATCAATGACAAGATAATACATTAACTGATTTAATATCTTGCATTTACTTTCTACAGCTCGGTGATAATCAACTTATCATCTTCAAACATTCAATCAGTTATAGTTCATCAATCTCTCCCTTTGGCATTGATGGCAACATACTATCAACACAATATGGAATATGCCATAACATACCAAACTTATTATTCTATAACCAATTCAAATATATGACTCTCGGTAAGCTCTTCTAGCTTAGATTTTATTCTTATAGAGTACTTTCCCTTTCTTCATTCCCTTCTCTAGATAGGTGTAGCAATTTTGTCTTTTGGTTTTGTCTCTCCCTTTGTTGTAGAATCTCTTCTCCCTTTTCTGGATAGATATGCAATGTTAACTTTTCTCCAATTCTCTCCCTTGGATGGATGGTTGTTTCTTTGAATCTTTATCTTCATCATCATTGGATATTTCTCTTCATCATCATTGGATCTTTATCTCCCTTTGTAGAAACTTCATTCTCTGATATTTTCTCTCCCTTTGACTGACATTCTTTTCCTTGATAGATATTTCATATGGATATATTCCTTTCCCTTTGACACCAATACCAAATAAAAATATATCAATGAAGTTCCTTTCCATCAGAAATACAGCTCTATAGTAGCCAATAATATCTTTGGGGTGTGGTTCCGATACGTACCTTCTTGTACTGATATGTCATTGCATTCCATATCATTGCTTGCATCAACATGATTGATCTTCTAATAATGTGTAGGTAGTTGCAGCCTTCTAGTCAGCTTAGTAACCAGTAGACAAGGGTTAAACCACTAGTATCTTCCTTAGGTACTCAAATGTATCTTTTGGTAATGACTTTGTGAATATGTCTGCTAATTGTTCTTTGGATTGTACATAATCCAGTATCACTTATTTCTCTTGTATTTTCTCCCTCAAGTAATGATACTTAATAGCTATGTGCTTTGTTTTAGAATGCATCATAGGGTTCTTTGAAATGTTGATAGCACTTGTATTATCATAGTAGATAATTACTAGCTCAAGAATTTCCATATTCCTACCTTTCAGCAATTGCTTGATCCATGCAATGTTAGAGAAATTTGTAGCAGTTGCCACATATTTTGCTTCTGTAGTTGATTGAGATATGCATCCTTTCTTTTTACTTATCCATGTGACAATTCTATCACCCATAAAGAATTCTCCTCCTATTGTTCTCTTTCTATCATGTATGTTTCCAGCCCAATCAACATCAGTATAAGCTTGTAGCTCAAATTTTCCTTCTTTATTATACAACAAAACATAGTCTTCAATATTCTTCAGATATCTCAGAATTCTTTTAATAGTAGTCATGTGTGATTCCTTGGGATTAGCAGAGAATCTTGCAACTATACCAACTGCATGTGCTATATCTGGTCTGGTGTGTGTTAGCACTATTCTCTAAAAATATTTCATATTTCAAATTTGGTCTTTTCCCGCATAATTGTACTCAAAGCTTTGTCTTTTCATGTGAAAAGGGTTTAAAAATTATGATAAGTCCTCAAGAAATCAATTTTTGGGCTTAGCCACGTAGTCGTGATGTTTCTTTTAAATTATCCTTTGGCTATGTAAGTGAGTGATTCATTGGTTTGTATGTGGTCGCATAATCGCAATGTTTTTATGATAGGTTGACTTGGTTGTGCGAGTGAGCAACCGAGTTGTCAAAATCATTTATCACGCAGTCGCGGTGTATCTTTAACATCAAATTTTTAGATTGCAATTGTGCGAGTTGAGAAGAATTAAGTCTATTGGAATTATGTTATATTTGTCATCAGTGAAAACACTTATTCGATTCTGAATGCTTACCGAGCTCATCACTCAGTCCACAACTTATACCGAGCACTCAGCAATCACTTTGTAAAGCTCAGCGGTAAACAGTTCAAACCGAGCAGAACAGTAGTCACCGAGCATATGAACAGTTCAGCGGTTACCGAGAAGAGAAATATTTACCGAGCAGATGGTAGTCACCGAGCTTCACCGTAACTACCGAGCCATCAGTTGAAGCCAACCGAGAAGTCAGTTACTACCGAGTCACCAGCGGTTACCAAGTGACACTATATCTACCGAGTCACCAATGGCTACCGAGTTCCAAGCTACACTTCGGGACTAGTATGGACCGAGATTCTACTCTTACCGAGAGCATGATGATGCTGTAGACACCCTAAATTGTCCTTTTTTATTTCTATATTAATTTAATTAATATTGCCTATAACAATATAGTTAATTCTTATAGATTAACTATATTTGTTATATTCAACTATTTATTTAATTTTATTAA
>MU223839.1:1117345-1191984 GCA_018584345.1 Thuja plicata | reverse complement strand
AGAAGAAAGTAGGCCCTATCTTGGTGTATCACCTTTTCCCTTTTCAAGTAATTTGGTTTTCTGCATCTCCTTCTCCCTTTTCCTTGCAAGAGATAGTTTTAGGTGCATCCTGATAGTAGAGGAAGCCAGCCTTCTCCGGAGATTCAATCTCATAGTTCAAGTCCCACAGCTTGGAGGTTGATTCCATGTTTCACTAGGTTGCTATTAGAGAAGCTTTCAGCAAGGGTGCAAACCTCAGTGACAACATGCCCCTCCTACTATGTACACAATGTACATGGATTCTAATCTCATAATCCAAGATACCATGCCAAAGCCACAGTGGAAAATGGAGTTAAGACCCCATTTCCAAACTATACTCAAATCAAAACCAGTGACTGGACTAAATTTGAAAGATTTTATTCAAACAACTAAAAATATTGAATTTTACAATCTAAAACCACAAGAAGTTCTGAAATAACCTACATTATACTAAACAAAGCTTATAGAAGTTCTTTCAATCCATTCAATAACCCGATCACTTCAAAAAGCATAAATAGTCACTGTAATTTCTTCACACAATCTGTACACAAATTTGTTCTAACTTTCCAACCCTGAAAACATCTTGAGGATGGTCTTATATAGTTGAACCTAACACTAATTCATCATTTTCAGATAGTTATCTAACCAATTCCACCAAAGAAGCAAACTTGTCATAAAAGTTTTCAATGTTGTCAATGACAACATTGACAACTTTTTGCAACTTTCAAGTTTGGTCTCCAAACTTGGTCCAACTATGCCCAAACTTGTCCAATACACCAAATATGATGAAAAACCATCAAATAGGACCTCTAGTCCCTTACTTGGCTCATTTTTTTACAAAATTCCAAAAACACCTAATTGGACCTAAATGGACCTAAAGGTCACTAAGGACTTATTAAGACCTATCCTCCTACAAACACTTCACACACTAGGACACTTGGTCCGTTTATTCACCTAGTGGTCTGGCTATAACCACTACAAGACAAAACAAAGAAGGAGCAAACCCTAGGTTACATTTCCACAACTAGTCTACATAGGTGCTCCTGCACCACTATGTCATATGAATTTTGACAATATAGTAGAGATAAAAAAATGTAAAGGCAGTAAGAGACCTTCCTAGTATTGCAAGACCAGTTGATACTATGTCAGAGAATGTGTGATGGGAAAGCATGTAAGGAACTCATTCAGAAGTAAACAGAACTCAGTAGAAAACAAGTTGGATCTAGTGCACACAGACTTATATGGACCTACACAAAATGGATCATACTATGGTGAAAGGTATTTTATTTTGTTTTTTGATGATCTTTCCAGGATGATGTGGGTTGCGCTCTTGAAAGATAAATCTAAAGCTTTTGAGAAGTTCAAAATATTCAAAGCTAAAGTTGAAAATGAGTCTAGATTAAAGATAAAGTGTTTGAGATCAAATAGAGGAGGAGAATTCACCTCTGACAAATTTTATGAGTATTGTGAAGAACATGGGATCAAAAGACAACTAAGTGCACCTAGAACTCCTCAACAGAATGAAATTTTAGGAAAGGAGAAATAGGATCATACTTGACACAGAGCACACTATCATGATTGAAGGAAAAGTTGCCCACACCTATTGGAGAGAAGCAGTCAATACTACATTCTATACTATCAACAGAATTCAATTAAGGCTAGGCACAGATAAGACACCTTATGAACTTTGGTTTGGAAATTTACCTATGGTAAAATACTTCAGAATCTTTGGAAGCAAGTGTTACATCAAGAGAGATGATGGTGTTGGCAAGTTTGATGCTAGAAGCGATGAAGGTATTTTTCTTGGTTACTCTACTAAAAGCAAAGCGTACAGATGTTTTAACTTGAGATTGAAGAAAATCATTGAAAGTACACATATGAAGATTGATGAGAAGTCCATGATTCAAGAGAGATACTATGACTATGCACCTATGATTGAGGATGAACCAAGACCTATCAACAAAGATACATTCATTGAAGAAATTTTTGACTGCATTGATGTATCATGCAATGACCCTGAATCAAGTAAAGAGGAATCAAAGATAACATATGAGAACATCACACCTAAAGCTCCAAAACTCACATCTAGATGCCATTCAAAATAAGATATCATTGGAGATCAGAGCAGTAAAGTTGTGACAAGATCTAAAGAAAAAGCCTTAACATTTTATGATGAGGTACGCTTACTTTCACAAATTGAACCTTTAAGTGTTGAAGATGCTTGTAATGATTTAGATTGGCATAAAGAAATGAAATAATAGTTAGATCAGATAATTAAGAATGAAACATGGGAATTTGTCCCCAGACCATGTGACAAAAATGTGATTTGAACCATGTGGATATTCAAAAACAAGATGAATGAAGATGGTACAGTGGTAAGAAACAAATCAAGACTTGTATGTAAAGGATATGCGTAGAGAGAAGGCATTGATTACTCTGATACATTTTCCCCTGTGAGAAGATTGGAAGCTATAAATTTATTCTTATCTTATGAAACATTCAAAAACTTCAAATTATATCAGATGGATGTCAAGTCAGCATTTCTGAATGGTGACTTGAAGGAAGAAGTCTACATAGAACAACCTGAAGCATTTAATTTATCTAACAAACCTGATATGGTATGTAGACTAAAGAAATCCCTCTATGGACTTAAGAAAGCCCCCAGAGCAAGGTATGGAAGAATGTATGGATACTTAACAAAGATTGGATTCAAGAAAGGAGCAGCAGATTGTAACTTATTCATAAGAGAGACACCTAAAGTATTATTACTTGTTGCTATTTTTGTTGATGACATTATTTTTGGTGGTAATGACAAGCTTAGTGCAGACTTTGCTAAAGAGATGTAGAGAGAGTTTGAAATGAGCATGATTGGGCCTATCAAATACTTTTTGGGATTAAATGTACTCCAGACAAAAAAAGGTATATTCATAAATCATTCCAACTATGTGAAATAAATATTGAAGACATTCAAGATGGAAGATTGTAAACCAGTAAGCACTCCCATGATAGAAGGAAGCAAGCTTTCTAAAGATGATTATTCTATAGTAGTTGAAAAAACACTATACAAGTCTATGATTGGAAAACTCATATATCTTACTCAATCTAGACATGATATTTCTAATGCAATTTGGCATTTTTGGAAGATTTGCAGTTGAACCTAAACAAAATCACTTAATGGAAATAAAGAGAATATTTAGATATTTAAAAGGGACAATAAACTATGGTTTATTATATCCTAACTCAGAGAATGTAGAACTTCATGTGTATACAAATGCAAATTGGGCAGGTTGCATTGATGGTAGAAAGAGTACCTCAGGAGGAGTAGTATTTCTTGGAAATAGATTGGTTGCTTGGAAAAGAAAGAAGCAAAGTTGTATTTCTCAGTCAACAGCTGAAGCAAAGTATGTAGCAGTAGAATTAAATTGTTCTACAATTGTTTGGATCAAGTAGATGATTAAAGAATTTTGAATTTAGATTGATTATCCTATTGTAATTCATTGTGACAACACAAGCACTATTAATATGTCTAAAAACCTGTGATGCATGCAAAGAAAAAACACATTGAAATAAAATATCATTTCCTAAGAGATAAATTTGTAGGGAAAGAAGTGAATTTGGACTATGTGAGCACTAAAGAATAGTTAGCAGATATATTCACAAAGCCTTTATAAAAAGATACTTTTGAGTATCTCAAGGAGAAGCTAGGAGTAATTCCCTTTCTTGAGTCTGATTAGAACTTACAGCAAGTGCATCAGTCCTTGGTGACTGATGAATGGTTGACCACTCTACTTTTGGAGTAGTACCTATGCTTAAATGTTTTTGATACCCTTTTCCATTGATGTCAAAGGGAGAGTATATAGTCTGGGGGAGTACACAGACATGAAAAGTAGCAATAAGGAGATGCAACAAGTTAGGGGGAGTTTTGTTGAGGATATTGAGAAGATTGTTGAGGATACTGAGAAGATTGTAAAAAGAGAGAATAATTTTGGATTGGTGGTTTTTATATGTTGTAATCAATGTCAAAGGGGGAGATTGTTGGAGATTTTCCTTTGAGCCAGTAGTTGACTGTATGTTTGTCATTGATGACAACATATAGTATGAAGTAGTGTTCTATATGTAGTTATCAATATGGATATGTTAGAGCCTTGCATGTTTATATTCATGTTGTAGACATGTACATTATTCTATGTTCATAGATGTAGATTCAATTGTGCAGTTGAAGCTTAGTTATGATGATATGTTTTCCAGTTACATTTTCAGGAGATTATTTATTAAGAGTCGACATCAGTTTTATTGATTCTTCAGTTGCGAATATATTTTGGATATGGGTGTTTGGATTCATTTTGTCTGATGAGTTTAGATTGTTTGGTTAAGAGTGCTTATCATGTTTCATTTGGATAGTGAAGTTTGATTTAATTTGGTGAAGCTAACTGTGTGAAGTGACGCGTCTACTCATCTTGAGTTGCGCGGTTCCAATTGTGTTGTGTGATTGGTTTGGCCAGCTTGGAAGTTGTTAAAGAGTTTCTAAAATATGACTTGATAATATCTTTGTAGGAAGATACTTATAGAAAATCATTTGTGATCGACAGGTGGGAAGAATGGGATATAACAGAATACAAATCAGAGAAGAATGTTTGATATGTGGAGTCAGTAAAGCTACATCATTCATCAGTTAAAGATCTATGTGAAGTAGAGAGAGAATATAATTCACTAGAATTGATCAAGATAGCACATCTAATTCACATTTCATTATTAGATATAGTGTATATCTATTGTGCAGAAGGTTGCAGCCTTCATTATTTGAGCAGTGTGCTCTTGGACAGTGTGTCCTCACCCCTAACAGGATTATTTATAAAAGACTCCTAACAGGGTCTGACCTTTGACCAGGTTCCTGTACTTATTTCATTGTAAAGATCAACTCCTAACAAGGTTGTAAGATCTTCTAAAAGGGATGATTATACACTAGTACATTTCTTTGTGGGTGCTAATTCCCACCAGGGTTTTTACCTATTTTGGGTTTCCCCATAACCAAAATTGTGGTGTTATTATTTGTGTTATCTTGTTGTATTTTCTCTTAATGTTATTCTGTACTTAATTGGTTAAAGAATTGAATCTTATAGATAACTGATTCACCCCCCCCCCCCCNTTCCCCCCCCCCCCCCCTTCTCAGTTATCTCTTGGGGTTATTCCTAACAAGAACCCTATCACACTCAATCATTATGGTAATACTCTGTTTCATTACTTCTGGAACAATAGGGTTAATTCAGTCCCTATTTGTAATCTGTGGAATTTGAATATGGCAAAATTGATTGTTCTAGATGCCTATGTTGATGTGGATTTAACAAAAGAGTTAGCTAAAATTTACTGTATAGTAGCCAAAGTAATTAGAAAGAAGAACAAAGAAGCCCTAGTGGCTATAAATAGAAGGAAAGTGTCTAAGGTTTTCAAAATTGATGGTGCAATCTGTACTGAAATTGACTTAGAAAAGACACAGGTTGACTATGAAAAAAGGGAGAAACTGATAAAGAAACATGAGATGTCAAGATTCATGCCCAAAGTGGATAGAAATATGGAGTTAATCCCAGACAATGTGAAGCCTCCTTTTAACCTATCATTTTTCCACAACTATATCAAATGCACAGTTTATGGCTTGAGCAAAGTCCTAGGTTTTGATGCGAATTCAACCACCCCTTCTTATCTAGTGATGATGACCATGGATATTTGGCATCCAGGGGTCAATACTAATTTTGATTATGTAGGATATATAGTTGATGTCATACATATGTCACTGGTGGAGATAATATAGGATGTGATTGTGCCTACTTTCAAGCATTACTCACACTTGATGTTCTTAATTTTATATTACAATAGGGAAAAGATGGAAAAGGAGCTAGAATTGTTTGATTTAGGGTATGGGGTTGAAATCCCAATTTTGAGATGGACCCAGGTATGGGATAGTGCTTCTAAGGACTCTTTTTTTGTTTTTTTTGATAATTGGATTGTTGATCCAATCTTAGATATGTTGGGGGTAAAAAGGGAAAGGTTGTCAATTAATGTTAGGAGATTGTTGAGACCATGGGCTATCATTCAGGGCTGGTCTATTGCCCATAATTGAGGTGAATTATTTTTCTTTTATCAATTCACTATAATTAGGGTTTATGGCTATTCACAGCCACCCCATGTTCTCCCTCTATTTGTTTCACTTAGAATTTCCTTTTTAGAATTTATTTGGCAAATTACCTGGGTAGATAAATAATACCTAGAAGGGAATAAGAAGGGTACTTTTACACCAAGGTTATGGGTGGGATGTGATTTTTCTATAGGGAGGAAAAATTTTGAATAGATCAATGGTTTTATAAAGCAATATAGATTATCCATCATAGTTTCAAGGTTCTATGATCCAGAACAATTCATTAAAATAGTCTTAAAGGGTATGACTCCTTGGAAATAGGTGAGAGATCATGAAGCCTTAGATGAGGAAGATTTTTTGAGGAATAAATTGAACAAAGTTGAGGTTCACGAGAGAATAAGAAAGTGGAATGATCTCATGAGAGTTGAAGCTGAATGGAAAGAATCAAATAAATGTTTCTCTAGATTTTTTCCTGACACCTCATACTTGCAGATAATTAAGAAGATGTTGGAATCATATGATAGCTTAATGGCACAAGTACCAAATTTCAATGCTGAAGATGAACAATCTCAGGGATCTCCACACACAGTGGCTTTTCATGAAGAGGAATATTTAGAATATCATGGACAAGAGGAAGAAGAAGAGGCTGGTAAAGCAACCATTTCTGTTAGGGAACCAACTAAGAAGAAAGAAAAAATAGAAGGTAAGATGGTTCAGGCAAGAAAAAGCATGGCTAAGGTAGTGATAAAAGAGCATGGAAAGTACTTCAGGAAAATTAGGAAACAATTGCAAAAAATGCTAGAGGATGAAGGCCAGGGAGAGAATGAAATGATCCTAAGTACAAAATGGATGAAAGGGTAATGATGGCCAATGAATTCATGAAGGATGAAGAGTTTATCAAATTGGAAGAATTCAATATTTTCTTGATCAAAATGAAGCAAAAAGACTTAAGATAGAACTTAATAACAGAGGAAGTACAAGAGGAAAAGAATGAGGAAATTGTAAAGGCACTTTAGGAATATGATCTCAAGAGTGAACTGATAACCGTGGAACAAGATAGCCTCTTGGTGCAAAATAGTGGAGTGCTACTAATGCCTAATTGGGATTTACAATCTACCTTCATCATTGATCAGATTAGAAGATAAGAAAAACCCATGTCCAAAATAGAATTTGAAATAGATGATGTGCTAAGAGGATCAGGTTTTGATCCTAAGTCTAAAACTTTGGCCATCTGGTTCCTTTCTCCTACTACACAAAAGCCTCTAGTTCTAAGTATTAGAGAAGAAAGAAAATTAAATAGTATGATTTGGAATCTGCAGAATACCAATGATACTGAGATTACTCATTTGATAATTCAAGTTTCATTTATGAACTTGGCTAAAACTAATGATCTATCTAAGAGATATGAGCAGACTTTTGGCTAGATTATGTCATTGGCCAAGAAACATGAAGAGGTTGTGGTTCATAAAAATGCCTTAGAAGAACAAATAGAGAAGCTACAGAAAGAATTGGAGAAAAAGAGGGCAAATGAAATTCCTCAGGTGGTTGGAAAGGAAAAGGCAAATGATGCTATAGAGACAGAAGGTGACTTATCACTAGAAGAAGGTGAGATAGAGAAGCCATAAAAATAGAAAAATGATAGTGTTGTGCCTGTTATCCTTTCTATCTTACAACATCGGGTTAATTTTTTAAAACAAAATACTGAAATGGTGCTCACTTTATATGGTTCATTACAGGAAGCTTCCAAGACAGTGGCAGAGGCCATGATATTCCTTGAGCCAACTTTCAAAACTTGGTCAGGAAAAATTAGATTGATGGATAAGTTAAAGAAAAAAATGATGTATAGTGATTATTTCCCTGGTAAAGTAGAAAAAACCATTGAGATGGTAAATGATTTGAATGTTACTTATGCTTTCTTTAATGGTAAAGGTGAATAGATAAATAATAAGTTGTAGTTGTTTGGTGGTCAGTGCCCTGCACTTATTCCCAAGATTTATAATGATGCTGATACTCTGAAGCCACAACCAAAATGGGAGAAGGAATTTGATGAGATATGGAAGGATAATAATGTCAAACACAACTTAGAGAAGGATAGCAATGCGAGTTACTACAATAATCTGATTGATAACCTATTCAAAGTGGAGGTAGACATGACAAAATTTATTGCTGAGGCAAAGACAATTGTAGATGCCAGGTGGATAGAAGCCTTGGATAAGCTGGAGTAGGAGAAGACTTTCAGTTTTCCCACCACCAAGGAAGTGAATAGGTGGGAAGAAAATTTGAAAGGATATAGAGATATTTTCCAAGCAGCAACAACTTGTGTTCAAACTTCACAGTTTTTTGCCACTCATGTTCTATTTCCAAGTTGTTATTTTGTCAATTTTAAATTTGTTGCAAGATTTTGTAATCTTTCCCATGTATTATGAATCTTGTTTCATCCTTAAGCTATAAAAGGATTCCAAGACTACTGGGAAAAGGATAGTCATTTTTACATTTGGAAATACAATTGTATTGTACAAACTTTGGTTTGAGACCAATTATTTGATAAGGGTTTTAAAAGATTACTGTTGAATGTAATAACTCTTTTTGATATGAATACAAATGAAAATCCATCAACAGTTTCTAAACTTATGATGAGTATTTTTCTTCATTATTGTGTTATGAGTTTTGTTTAAATTGCATAATTAAGGATTGTTCAATTTATATGTCTGTCAGGCAAATTGTGAAATTATCTTAGGGGTTCTTTCAAGGAAAGATTAAATTGCCTTAGGGTTATTTCAATGAAACTTAGAATGTAAATGAATCTGATGATTATCTTAGCATATGTGTGAGGGTTGATATACAAGGTATATCTATTTTCTGTTCAGATCTGTAATTATATCTTTTTTCTGTTCAGTTCTATAATTGTTTTTAAGTTTATGTTTATGGAAAATCGTTATGAATTTTCAAAGTGACTCTGATTCCCTAGGATAAGACACTGGTCCATTATTCATTTGGAGTGGGTGACTATCACCAAAAAATTGATCTTTATCATTTTGTTTTGGTTTGTCAAATAAGTATTACAGAAGTTAAAATTTGTAATTCCACTATGCACTTGATGAAATAAATTGTCATAAATTGAATATCCTAAGTGAAAAAGGGTAAACCAACCCATGGTTGTGGAACTCAAAGTGTACATGGTTTAAAAACCCCATTTCTATCATTCTATTTCTTGCTTGATTAGTGTTTGGGATAATAGAGCAAGCTTACTGCAAGTTTTTTATGTGTTAGCAAGAAAAGGAACTAACATAAAATGGTGAATCTGCTGGGGGATTTCAAGGAATACATCCAAAGGTTAGTTTGAAGCTCTCATTTCATGAAATTTAAAATCCTTGAAATCTAGTTTATGAAATCACAAGTTGTGTGCTATATCTCATTGTTACATGCTTTACTATCATTTTCAAAGTGAAATCTCATTATTTTTATTCCCAATAAGATGTGGGTGGTGACTCTGGGTAATTGGTTATAGTGTTTCTAAGGGGAACATTAGCAGATCAAGTGTTAGGGGATTTTATTTTGGTTAGGATGAAGAATACAAAAGCATACAAAAAGGACCACTCTAAAAATGTATCAGAGAGTGATGTTCCTAAAACCCCTAGAAGAAACTATTCTAGGAAGGGAGAATCTCATAGTAATACCTCTTGGAAACCTAGGTCTGTAGGTCCAAGTCATCCCTTAGGTACTATTCCAGAGAGAGAGATTATTGTACCCTTGAATTTTGAATCTAGCAATATTGGTTATTTTGATGATTTTTTTGGTGTTCCTACATTAGAGAGTGTATTACAAAAGAAGGGGGTAACATCATACCAATATATGGGTTTTTTTTCTCCAAGTTCATCATATATTACTTATCAACAACTGCAAGGTCAAGGGGAGTATAATTTGATGAATATATATGATTCTTCAAATTCTGACATAGACAAAGTCCTTAGAGATACTGATCGGTTGAAAAGGGAATTAAAAGAACTAATGCTTAATAAGTAAAGAAATTATAAAGCTAGATAAGAGAAAATTGTAAATGTTATTACTGAGAGGGAAAATTTGAAAAAATGGGTTGCCCAATTGAAATTAGTAGATCAGGGTGCAAAAGAAGGATTCCATGGTTTGAACAAAGAGCTTTTTGGAGATGTAGATACCCTGAGAAAAGAGTACCAAGAGAGGGAACACCTGTTGAAGAAAAGTGATTCTGAGAATAAGGAACTTGTATTGAGACAGGTTCTTACTTATGAAAATAAAAAAATCCTAAGGTTCAAACCTCTTCACAAGATACACTAGCAACTAATGCTAGACAGACAACCTCTGATAGAGGAAAACAAAAAGTCACTGGTGTACAATTTGCTGAACCTGAAATTGAAGAAGGAATGTCTCAAAATCTTTTCTCACTTGATATGGAATTGGAGAGGGCTAGAAAGGCCAAAGATGATATTTCCAAACAACTGGAGTAGGTAGAATTAGAATCTTCCTCTGGAGAAATGAGAAGAAATATTGCTTTCTTAAATTCCTCCACTAACACTAATGTGACAAGTAATACCACCTCAGATTCTCAAACCATGCCTTGATCTACTTCTGGGACCCAAAATACTAATGCAAATGTCTAGATGTTGGGTGCAACTCAAGGAGTTGCATCACAATTAGGAGGAAGTGGACTGGGTGGCACTATTGGTCATCACAATATAGGCACTGGTAGTAGTGGCCCCAATCTTGGCACAAATTTTTAGAGAAGGCCTATTCATTTGGAAAGATATAGGCAACTATTTTTTGATGGTATCCTGGGTCAACCTAATGCTATCCCTAATGAGATTAGAGATAAAATTCCTAAATTTATTGGGAATAATTTTATAACAGGTGAAGAGCATCTGAAAGTCTTCATTGATACAATGAATGATTATGAAGTTGAAGGTGAGGATGTTGTGATGAAATTATTTGTGAAGTCATTAATTGAGGATGCAAGAGACTGGTACCCTAGATTGCTTGATAATAGTATTTATTCATGGAATGAGTTTCTTAGATGTTTGAAAGAGCAATATGGTGATAAGATAAATTTTGGTGTCATGTTTAATGAGTTCAACAACATGAAGAAGTTTCAAAATGAGAGCTTAGTTGAGTTCAATATAAGATTTCAAAACGCTACATATAAATTGTTTCAAGTATTGAGATTGGATGAGAATGTTTGCCTCACCATATATTGTAATGCTCTGGATGGAAAGACAACATACTTGCTAAGAGATAAAGATCGCCATACCATGAGGGATTCCTATAAAATGGCCATAAACATAGAAATTAATAGAAGATCTTCTGGAAAGCTTGGAAAAAGAGATGATACTAGACTCTAGAAAGAGTCAAAAGGATAGTCCACTAAAAATCCCAAAGAAGAAGATAAAATGGATGCACTGGTAAGTGTGGTAAAATATCTTGCTGCAAAGGTTGATAAAAATGAAATGGGGTTTCAAAATAATAGACAACAATATCAAAGGTGAGAGAAGTCTTATAGGCTGCAAGATTTTCCTTATAAGACTAACTGGAAAGATGGTAAGCATGTACCAGAAGAATCAACTGATGCAAAGAATAGGGATGTTCCTAATCCATTGAAAAAAAAAATACACATAATGTTGAAAACATTCCCTAGTGTATGGATTGCAATATGCCTCATTCCCCTTTTCAGTGTGCAGTGGCTCAAGTGTTGACAAAATCACATGGAAATATTGGAACACAAGAAATCCAGAATGATAAGAAAACTTCAGCGACCATGCCTCCTTTTACTATTGAGGATGATAATGGTGAATCAGAAGATGAATCACAAGGAAATGTACAATTCACAATTAATTTTGAAAATACCAAATTGGAACATGTTTAGTTTCAGACACCCAATGATGAGGAGGTAAGATCTCTTACCATTGTTGCAGTCACTCAAGCAAGGAGTTCATATCACCTTCGAAATAGACAAGTTGATCAAGTTGAGAATGAGCCTGGTTCCCTATTTATCAGAGAAGTTAGTATGAAGAACCTAGACAAAATCTGGGTAAAATGGAAGAAAAGAAGATAGACAAAAAGGAACCTAAAGATACTTCTATCAAGGGAAGTAAATTTGCTCCTATGAATGAACAAAAAACTAGACAACTCAAGGAGAATAGAGGTAAAGTTTCTTCTGAGATTGTGTTAAGTTTTTTTTACTTTTGATATGAAACAAGCATTATCTCAAATGAAGGTGTGTGTTCCCTTAGTTGAGATGTTGAAAATAAAAGAACACCAAGAAGCTTCTTTTTCATTGCTTTCAGCTTTTCCTGATATCCCTGATATAAGTGTTTTAAATTGTGAGAGTAAAGAAGAACAAAATGAACCCCAAAATTGTGTTGGGAGTGTAATCACCCAGGAAACTTTTCATATTGATCCTTTTTATGTGACACTCCTTGTAAATAATATTTTTTTGAAGAGCTATATGATAGATTTTGGGGCTAATACTAATGTGATGGCTTATAGTGTGATGAAACAATTGGGTTTGAAGGTGGACACTTCTTTTGGTAAGTGTTATGCTATGGACAATAGGGAAGTGCCTATGATAGGAACCCTAAAAGGAATAGAAGTGAACCTTGTTGCATACCATGAGGTCATTTTTAAAACAGATTTTGTTGTGGTTGACTCTCCACCTCACTATGGGATACTTTTATCAAGGCAATGTGCTACAGACATTGGAGGACATGTACAGTTGGATCTGTCCTTTGCTACTATTTATGTGAATTGAAAAGAAGCTAAGTTATTTAGAGAGCCTAGAGCTCTTGCATACGTTGAAAATATTGAACCAAATATGCTAAATTATTTTGTGGATGCAAATATGTAGAATTTTAGAGTAAAAAAGATTCAACCTCATTTAAGAAATATTGACCCTATAATAGAGGAATTGGAATTGCAACAACATTGATTGTGGAAAATGTATTTTGATGGAGCTGGTGTATTATTTGTGCGTCCATATGTATGACCTTCAAGTATTCTTTTTTGCTCACTTTCCAATGTAAAAACAACATAGTTGAGTATGAGGCATTACTATTGGGGTTAGAGATAGCAGTCAAGCATGGTATTTAGTTACTAAGGGCTTTTGGGGATTCAAAATTAGCCATATCTCAAGTCAGTTCAAAGTATGCTACCAAGAATGATAGGTTGAAATGATATAAGCATGTTGTTTGGAATAGCATTGAATTTTTTGATGCATTTTCCATTGAATGGATGCAGAGATCTAAAAATATCATGGAAAATTTCTTAGCTAATGTTGCTATGAAAAATGATGACCTGACATTGGCAAGAATTTCTATTATAGAGACTAAGAATAGGCCCGTTATCCCTGATAATGTATATAATTGGAAGGTATTTGAAAATGATGATGATATCCTTACATTTATTTAGTGTGCAGACAATTATGAAGGCTAGATCATTGAGTGTAATAATTTGGTAGAGATGGTTGATGGAAAAGAAACAATATTTGGCAATGAAATTGTGCAATTTCAAACAAATGAGATCCCTAAGGGATTGACTCAATTAGAAGGAATGTTTACTAATAATGACAGTCACATGTGCCAAAATCCTATAGCCAAAATGGATGAATTTAAGGAGATAAACTTAGGATCAGATTCTGATCCCAAACTTGTATATATTGAAAAAAAGTTGGCCCCTCATGTAAGAAAAAATTTAATCAATTTGTTGAAAAGGTATAAACATATTTTTCCTTGGTCTTATGAAGACCTTAAGACTTATAGGGAAGATCTCTTCCAGCATGAAGTTCCATTGAAAAGTGATGTCAAGCCTTTTAGGAAGAAGAAAAGGCCACTAAATCCATTACTAGCCCCCAAAATGTAGCAAGAGTTAACAAAACTTGGAGATGCTGGGATAATAAAGCCAATCAGACATTCCTCTTGGGTATCTAATCTGGTGTCGGTCAGAAAGAAGAATGTTGATATCAGGTTATGTGTAGATTTTAGAAATCTGAATGTAGCCTCTTTAAAAGATAATTATTCCCTGCCTAATATAGAGGCAATGCTGCAAAGAGTTATTGGTTGTGAACTCTTATCCATGATTGATGGAATTTCTGGTTATAACCAGGTGTTGGTTTAGGAGCCTGAATAGTTCAAAATAGCATTCACTACCCCATGGGGTATGTATGTTTATGTAAGGATGCCATTTGTCTTTTAGAGATTTTATAAATATAATTATGGTTGTGTACCAAGATGATCTGACTGCATATTCCAAAAAAGATGAGGATCACTGTAAACATTTGGAAAAGATTTTTTCTAAAGCTTTGGAGTATGGGATTTCATTAAACCCAAAAAAGTGTCACTTTGCTGTGACAAAAGGTAAATTATTAGGACATATAGTCTCAAAAGAAGGAGTCAAAATTGACCCTGAGAGGGTAGAGGCTATTAAAAAATTTCTACCTCCCAAGAACATCAAAGGTGTACAGTCTTTCCTAGGAAAGGTGAACTTTGTAAGAAGATTCATTGCCAACTTTGAAGAAATAGTGAAACCCATAGTAAAATTGTTGAAGAAGAATCCTAAATTTGATTGGGACAAAGAGGCCCAGTTGGATTTTGATGAAATAAAAGTGGCAATTCAACAAGCACCAGTTCTAAGATCCCCTGATTATGAGAGACCTTTCTCTTTGTTTTCTTTCGCTTCATTTCATACTATTATTGCAGTGATGTTGTAGAAGGATAGTGAAGGTTTTGAACACCCCATCACATTTTTTAGCAAGTCTCTGCAAGCAACAGAACTTAATTATGATATAATGGAAAAACAAGCTTATGCTTTAGTGAAAGCAGTCAATTTTTTTAGGCCTTACCTAGTTTGTGCAAAAGTGACTACTTATGTCCCACATGCAACAATGAAAGACATATTATCTCAATCTAAAGTCACTGGAAAAAGATGTCGATGGATCAATAGAATTCAATAATTCAACTTGGAAATTCAAGTCACCAAATTGGTTAGATGTTTGGGTTTGGCTAAACTCATGACTGATACAAACATGGACTTGGCTCAAATTATTAATATTCAAGATGTAAGTATGAATTACACTAGCATTGAGTTGCAGTCATGGTATGTTGATATTGTGTTTTTTCTGAAAAATGCTAAATGTCCAGAACACATGTCAGATACTCAAAGAAGAACTCTAAGGTTGAAAGCCCAAAAGTATGTATTGGTGCAAGGTGATTTGTTTTGGAAGAATAGATATGATATTCTATTTTTTTCTTTAGATAAATCATAGTCTAAGAGAGTCTTAAATTAAATTCATAATGGTGTCTGTGGAGGACATTACTCTGCCAAAACAACAGCTCATAAAATCATCAGAGATGGTTTTTATTGGCCATCTCTTTTTAAAGATACCCAAAAAAATTTGCAAAGATGTGAGCCGTGCCAAATATTCTCTTCCAAGATGAAATTTTCAAGGGCATTGATGTTGAATCCTATGATAGTTGAAGCACATTTTTCCTAGTGGGGAGTTGATTTTATTGGTGAATTTTTAGAAAACTCTAGTGGAGGCCATAGCTGGATTCTTGTTGCAATAAATTATTTCACCAAGTGGATTGAGGCAATCCCATCCAAGAAGGAAACCATCAAAGTGGTAATGGATTTTCTAATGGATAATATTTTAACTAAGTTTGGTGTGCCTACTAGATTAATAATGGACAATGTCATGTCTTTCAGATCTGAGGATTTTAAAGACTTCTATGAAGATTATGGCATTATTTTATCTTATTCTTCGCACTATCATCCAGAAGCAAATGGGTAGGATGAGTCCCTCAATAAAAGAATAATGAAGATCATTAAGAGGAATTTAGAAAAGAATAATAAGTCATGGTACTCAAAGTTGAAGTTAGCCCTTTGGGCTAACAGGGTAATAGTAAAGAGAGAAATGGGGATTTACCCTTTTGAAATAGTTTATGGAATTCAGGCAAGATTGCCTTTGAATAATCGTTACCTATCTATAAGTTTCTGCAAGAAGAGGAATTTGAAGTGCAAGAAACTATGATGGATATGATGGTCCAATTGGTGGAATTGGAAGAAATAAGGGCTAAAGCACATAAAATAAATCTAAAAATCCAACAATAATCTAAGTACCTGTTTGACAAAAGAGCAACTGAAAGAAAGTTTCAGATAAATGACATGGTACTCCAATCGAATGCAGGAAAATAAGAAAAGGGAAAACATGGTAAGTTAGAGTCATTATGGATGGGTCCCTTTGTAATTCAGTATTTTCATGGACAAGACTCATATTTTCTGGAGGATTTTGATGGTAAGATACTGGAATTTCTAGTGCATGGACAATTCCTAAAGTATTATTTCTCATAATTCTACTTTTCCATGCACAGTAGTTTAGGTTTCCCTATTTTAATTTTTGGTTGTGTTGTGTGTGTGTCTATACAATTTTGTTTTATGGTTTTGGTCTATGTCCCCAAAGTTTTGGTTTCTAATGTTAATCTTGCAATTAGCTTTCCCCAGACGGAGCCATTGTTAGCACTACTCTTTGAAAATATTTCATATTTCAAATTTGGTCTTTTCCCACGTAATTGTGCTCATAGCTTTGTCTTTTCATGTGAAAAGGGTTTAAAAATTATGTTAAGTCCTCAAGCTATCACTTTTTGTTCTTAGCTGTGCAGTCATGCTATTTCTTTTAAATGATCCTTTGGTTGTGTGAGTGAGCAATTCATTAGCTTGTCTGTGGTCACGCAATCATGACATTTTTATGATAGGTTGACTTGGTTGTGCGAGTGAGAAATCGAGTTGTCAAAAGTGTTTATCACGTAGTCGCGATGTATCTTTAACATCAAGTTTTCAAACTATGAGTGTGCGAGTTGAGAAGAATTAATTCATCGCTTACTCGCTGAGTTCTTTAGTCTGTCATTTTTAGTTGTTCAAGTGAGCAAGTTGTTTAGAAATTGTTTATCGCCCAATCACAATTCTTTTTTTTTAATGGATTTTCAACTCATGAGTGTATGAGCGAGGAAGTAATTTTTTTGTCACCTACTCGCCAAGGTAAATTGGCTCAAGGATTTTGTTGTGCAAGTATGTGACTAAGAAATGTTGTGTAAATCACTCAGTCACTAAGGTTTGTTGCTTATTATCTTTTACTGCGTGAGTCAATTCCAGGTTAAGTTTTCATTCACCAGCTAAGTTTTTTTTTGACATATTTTGAAGCACGAGTAAGCTACGTGGTCAGTTTTAATGCTTTTTTAGTCATCGCTCACTTGCCAGCTAAAGTTATCTGATGTTTTTGGTCCATGATTGAGTGACCAAGAAGAAACTGGTAACATTTCTCACTCATGATGGTTGTTTCACTTAGCATTTTTATCAGCAAATGTGCAAGCAAAGGATTCTTATGTCGTCGCTCACTCGCTAAGGCTTAGTGGTTATCAAAAAATGGACAGCGAGTGAGTGACTCGATTAGTGATATGTTCTTGAAGGGACTATCACTCATTCACAAGTGTAAGAAGATCAATTCAAAAGGGTTTTGTGAGTATGAAATAAGGTGAAATGTTAAGCAGCAGTTTAGTCATCGCTCACTCGCAAAATTTCAAGCATGATGAAATAAAGTGATGCAAGTGCGCGATTGAGAAGGATAAAAGACATCAAAGGTTATCGCTCACTCGTCGGATGATCAAGGTCAAGTCATAAGGGTGTTGCAAGTGCATGATGGGATAAGAGGAATATATTTTGTTACTCACACACACAGAAATTTTTAAATGCCTAAATGGACAGCGAGTGTGCGACAACATGCCATATGTCATTTTCCTAGTTTAAAGTGACAAAACGAAAAATGTACAGTTGTTCCAACGAGGATACACAAGTTTGAATTAATGGAAACACTAGTTGCAGAAGCTAATGGCTTGTTTTTGTAAGTGTGAGAAGTTGCAGTAGAGAAGACAAGATGTCAATGTGATGGGCTATAAGTATAACTTATTAGCTTGGATTCTGCACAATTCTCATTTTCTAATTTCATAATTTTCTAAGAAAATTTTAGAGTGTATTTTCTAAGATAAATTTTAATATGGCAAGATGAGTTAGGATACTATGAGTGTAGCTTCTAAGGGAATTGGGAAGAAAATAGTGACAAGGAAGAAATATTCATAAGAATTTGCAGACCTCTTACCATGGACTTCTAACACAAATAGTGTAGATTGGGAAGAATGGAAGGAAAAATGGCACCAATGTAGGAACCCTGTCACACTCAATTATTATGGTAGTTCACTATTTCATTACTTCTGGAACAATAGGGTTAAGTCAGTACCTATTTATAACCCGTGGAATTTGAATATGGAAAAATTGATTGTTCTGGATGTCTATGTTGATGTGGATTTAATAAAAGAGTTAGCTAAAATTTGTTGTCTAGTAGCCAGATTAATTAGAAAGAACAAAGAAGCCCTAGGAGCTATAAATAGAAGGGTAGTGTCTGAGGTTTCCAAAATTGATGGTGAAATCTGTACTAAAATTGACTTAGACAAGATACAGGTTGACTATAAAAAAGGGAGAAACTGATAAAGAAACATGAGATACTGAGATTCATGCCCATAGTGGATAAAAATCTGGTGTTAATCCCAGACAATATGAATCCTCCTTTTGACCTATCTTTTTTCCACAACTATATGAATTGCACAGTTTATGGCTTGAGAAAAGTCCTAGGTTTTGATGTGGATTCAACCACCCTTGCTTATCTATTGATGATGGCCATGGATATTCAACATCTAGAGATCAATATTGATTTTGATTATGTCAGATATATAGTTGATACCATGCATACAACACTGGTGGAGATACAAAAGGATGTGCATGTGCCTACTTTCAAGCATTACTCACACTTGATGTTCTTAATTTTATATTACAACAGGGAAAATATGGAAAAGGAGCTAGAATTGTTTGATTCAGAGTATGGGGTTAAAATGAAAATTCAAAGATGGACCCAGGTATGGGATAGTGCTTCTAAGGACTCTTCTCTTGTTTGTTTTCATAATTGGATTGTTGATCCAATCTTAGATATGTTGGGGGTAAAAAGGGAAAGGTTGTCAATTGATGTTAGGAGATTGGTGAGACCATGGGTTATCATTCAGGACTGGTCTATTGCCCATAATTGGGGTGACTTATTTTTCTTTGATAAATTCACTATAATTAGGTTTTATGGCTATTCACAGTCACCCCATGTTGTGCCTCTATTTTTTCCACTTAGAATTGCCTTTTTAGAATTTATTTGGAAAATTATCTCGGTAGACAAAGAATACCTAGAAGGGCATAAGAAGGGTACTTTTACTCAAAGGTTATGGGTGGGATGTGATTTTTCTATAGGGAATAAAACTTTTGAATAGATCAATGGTTTTTTAAACCAATACAGATTATCCACCATAGTGTCAAGGTTCTATGATCCAGAATAATTCATTAAAATAGCCTTAAAGGGTATGACTCCTTGGAAACAAATGAGAGATCATGAAGCCTTAGATGAGGAAGATGTTGTGAGGAATAAATTGAACAAAGTTGAGGTTCAAGAGAGAAGAAGAAATTGGAAATATCTTATGAGAGTTGAAGATAAATGGAAAGAATTAGATAAATATTTCTCTGGATTTTCTCCTGACACCTCATACTTGGAGAGAATTGAGAAGATGTTGGAATCATATGACAAATTAATGGAACAAGTACCAAATTTCAATGCTGAAGATGAACAATCTTAAGGATCTCTACACACAGTGGCTTTGCATGGTGAGGAACATTTAGAACATCATGGACAAGAGGAAGAAGAAGAGGTTGGTGAAGAAGCCATTTCTGTTAGGGAGCCACCTAAGAAGAAAGAAAAAATAGAAGGTAAGATGGTTCAGGATAGAAAAAGTATGGCTAAGGCAGTGGTAAAAGAGCATGGAAAGTGTTTCAGGAAAATCAGGAAACAATTGCAGAAAATGATAGAGGATGAAGGCAAGGGAGAGAATAAAATGATCCTAAGTACAAAAATGGATGAAAGTCTAATGATGGCCAATGAATTCATGAAGGATGGTGACTTTATCAAATTAGAATAATTCAAGATTTTCCTAATCAAAATGAAGCAAAAGGACCTAAGACAGAACTTAATAATAGAGGAAGGACAAGAGGAAAAGAATGAGGAAATTGTAAATACACTTCAGGAATATGATCCTGAAAGTGAACTGATAACCATGGAATAGTCTAGACTCTTGGTGCAAAATAATGGAGTGCTACTAATGCGTAATTGGGATTTATAATCTACCTTCATCATTGATTAGATTATAAGACAGTAAAATCCCAATTTTCAAAATAGAATTTGAAATAGATGATGTGCTAAGAGGATCAGGTTTTGATCCTAAGTCTAAAACTTTGGCCATCTGGTCCCTTGCTCTTACTACACACAAGCCTTTGGTTCTAAGTATTAGAGAAGAAATAAAAGAAGACAGTATGATTTTGAATATGTAAAATACCAGTGATACAAAGATTTCTTATTTGATGACTCAAGTTTCATTTACAAACTTGGCTATAACTGAAGATCTATCTAAGGGATATGAGCATACTTTCGGCCAGATGATGGCATTGGCCAAGAAACATGAAGAGGTTGTGGTTCATAACAATGCCTTAGAAGAAAAAATAGAGCATCTGAAGAAGAATTGGAGAAAAAGAGGATAGATGAAATTCCTTAGGTGGTTGAAAAGGAAAAGCTAGATGTTGCAATAGAGATAGAAGGTGACTTAGCACTAGAAGAAGGTCAGACAAAGAAACCATCAAAATAGAAAAATGATAGTGTTGTGTCTGTTATCCTTGCTATCTTACAACACTGGGTCAATGTTTTAAAATATAAGACTGAAATGGTGCACACTTTATATGGTTCATTATAGGAAGTTTCCAAGATAGTTGCAGAGGCCATGACATTCCTTGAGCCAACTTTCAAAACTTGGTCAGGAAAAAGTAGATTGATAGATAAGTTAAAGATAGCAATGTTATATAGTGATGATTTCCCTAATAAAGTAATAGAACCCATTGAGATGGTAAAGGATTTGATTGTTACTTATGCTTTCTTTAATGGTAAAGGTGAATTGATAAATAATAAGTTGTAGTTAAGGGAAATGATAATAATGTCAAACACAACTCCTAATATGTTAACCTGTTCAAAGTGGAGGTGGACATGACAATTTTTATTGTTGAGGAAAAGACAATTGTAGATGCCAGGTGGATAGAAGCCTTGGATAAGCTGGAGTAGGAGAAGACTTTTAGTTGGCCCACCGCTAAGGAAAGCTTACTATTGAAACAAACTATTTGATAAGGGTTTTGAAAGCTTACTGTTGAATGTAATAACTCTTTTTGATATGAATACAAATGAAAATCCATCAACAGTTTCTAAACTTATGATGAGTATTTGTCTTCATTATTGTGTTCTGAGGTTTGTTTAATTTGATTAATTACAGATTGTTCAATTTATAAGTCTATCAGGCATATTGTGAAATTATCTTAGGGGTTCTTTCAAGGAAAGATTAAATTTCCTTAGGTTTATTTTAGTGAAACTTAGAATGTATAATGAATCTGATGATTATCTTAGCATATGTGTGAGGGTTGGTATACAAGGGATATCTATTTTCTGTTCAGATCTGTAATTTTTTTTAAGTTTATATTTATGGAAAATGGTTATGAATGTTCAGAGTGACTCCGATGACCTAGGATAAGACACTTTTCCATTATTCATTTGGGTGGATGACTATCACCACAAAATTGATCTTTATCATTCTGTTTTAGTTTGTCAAATAAGTATTATAGAAGTTAAAATCTGTAATTCCACTATGCACTTGATGGAATAAACTGTCATAATTTGAATATCCCAAGTGAGAAAAGGGTAAACCCACCCAAGGTTGTGGAACTCAAAGTGTAGAGGGTTTGAAAACCCTATTTCTATCATTTTGTTTCTTTCTTGACTAGTTTTTGGGATAATAGAGCAAGCTTACTGCAATTTTTTTATGTGTTAGTGAGAAAAGAAACTAACAGTGTGTACAACATACATTAGTTTTCCAATAATAGATATATATAAGGTCTTATTTATCTCATTTGTCTTGTCTTCCTTTGTCAATTTGCATCCGGTTTCCATGGGTGTTCCAACTGGTTTGGAGTCCTCCATTTTGAATATCTTCAGATATTTTTTTATGTATTTGGATTATGTGATGTAGATGCCTACATCCTGTTGTATGATTTGTAGACCAAGAAAAAATTTGATCTCTCCAAACATTGATATCTTAAATTCTTTGCTCATTTCATCAGCAAATGAATTGCATAACATATCATTACCTCCAAATATGATATCATCAAAAAATATCTCAATAATCATATTCTTATCATCAGTGTCTCCTTTCAAATATAAATTATTGTTATCACTTGTTCTAACAAATCCAATACTTATGAGATAAGAGTGAAGTCTTTCATACCATTCTCTTGGTGCTTGTTTTAATCCATACAAGGCTTTGTGTAGTCTACAGACCATGTTCCTCTTGTTAGGATCAACAAACCCTTCAAGTTGTTTAGTGTATACCTCTTCTTCTAGTATCCCATTCAGAAATGCATATTTTACATCCATTTGGTATACTTTGAATCCTTTGAAAGTAGCATAAGAAAGTATAATTCTTACTCCTTCTAGTCTAGAAACAGGTGAAAAGGTTTCTCCATAGTCAATACCTTCATCTTGTGCATACCCTTTGCATACCAGTTTTGCTTTGTTCCTTGTGACTTATCCATTCTCATTCAGTTTATTTCTGAATATCCATTTGGTACCAATGACATTTTTTAATTTGGTCTTGGTACTAATGTCCATGTTTTGTTCTTCTCAATCTTCTCAATCTCTTCATTCATTGCACTAACCCATTCTTGATTTTCAAGTGCAGTATTAACATATTTAGGATCAAAATCACTAATCAAAACATCTAGTGTTAAGTGACTTACTTCTTGTTCTCATTCTAGCTCTTTTATCTCCAATGATATGGTTTTGTGGATGGTGTCTTCTGACATACTTAGCAAGTATAGGTTCAAATATGTGTTCCTCATTCTGATCATCATTTTGACCTTCATTTTGATCTTCATCACTTAGTTCATCATTGTTCTATCTCATGTTTCTCAGTTACATTGTTCTATTGCTCGGTAACGTTACACTGTTTCTCAGAAAAGGTGTTAGGTTCTTCAGTGTAGAAAAAGTTTTTGTAATATTTTGGTTCCTTTCTTATTTCCACATCATTTTTGTCAGCAAATTCATCCACTTTAACATTTGCACTTTTGATGATTTTGTTAGAAGATATTTTAAGACATTTATAAGCTTTGGTTTTGGTAAAATATCCTAGAAATATTCCTTTGTCACTTTTAGAGTCAATATTTCCATTTCTATCATGTTTCAATATAACATTGACTTCTAAAAATTCCAAAGTAACTGACATTTGGTGTGTATCCATACTATAGCTCATAGGGTGTCTTATTGGTGTCTTTCTTTAATTGAACTCGGTTTAGTGTATAAATAGCAGTACTTACAGCTTCTCTCTAGAATGTTTGTGTGATGCCTTTTTCAATCATCAATGTTCCAGAACAATCAACAATTGATCTATTCCTTCTTTCAACAATCCCATTTTGTTGTGGTGTTCTCGGTACAGAAACTTGTCTTGTAATTCCATGTTCATTACAAAAGTTAGTGAATTCATTAGAAATAAATTCTCCTCCTCTATGTTATCTTAAGAATTTTAGTTCTTTTCCACTTTGTTTTTCAACTATATCTTTATACCATTTGAACATCTTAAATGATTCAGATTTCTCTTTTAAGAACATGACAGTCATCATCCTAGAATAATCATCAACAAATAGAATGAATTATCTATCACCATAATAGCTCTTTGTTCTCATTGGTCCACATAAGTCAGTATGGAATAATTCTAGAATAGAATTAGATGTGTAGGTTTTTCTCTTGAAACTAGACTTTGTCATTTTTCCTTTTTGACAATTCTTACACATGACATCGTCGGGTTTCGACATGCTCGGTAAGCCTCTTAAATTTCTTGCTTATCCTAACCATGTTGTCAAAATTCACATGACATAACCTTTTATGCCACAACCAAATTTCCTCAGTTCTAGCCAACAAACAAGTGGTCTTAATATCATCAAGATAGAATAGGTTACCTTTTGTTTGTTCACTAGTACCAATCAACCTTCTTGTTCCACAATAGATCTTTGCCTTTTTGTTCTCAAATGCAACTCGATGTCCTGTGTTATTCAGCTGTAAAACACTCAATATATTATAGTTAAGTCCTTTCACCCAATATGCATTTTCACATCTGATCAGATTATTCAACATGATGGTTTGTTTTCCTTCAACTAGGCAAGGTGAGTCATTACCCATCCTAACAGATCCACCATTATAATATTCAAAATTTTCAATCTTTTCCTTATCTCCAGTCATGTGGTGATTACATCCACTATCAATAATCCAGACATCATTTTTTCTAACTTTAGATATGAGTGCAGATTCAACATACCTTTCTTCTTCGTCTGAATCATCCTTTATAAAAACAAATACTACCTCAACATCTTCATTAGATTTGGTGTCAGTATTTTCAGCTTTGTTCTCAACTAGGTAACAAGCCTTCTTTCCTTTGTCCTTGTAGTCTTGGTTATCTCTTCTGTTGGAGTGTTAGTTTCTTTTTTAGTCTCAGTCATCACTTCTGTCAAAATTCTTTTCATAAGATCTATCATTTTTTCTTTCATCTTTTCTCTTGTTAGGGCATCTAGCATCAAATTGTCCAATTTCTTTGTAATTAAAACAGACCAATGGTAATTTACCTTTGTATCTTCCTTTATCTCTATGAATTATTCTAACCCTTAGTTCTTCAATTTCATCAAGTTCTTGTTCATCACTATCATTTCTCATAGTGTGTTTATGACTAGATTTGCTTATTTTCAAAGAAGATTTCAATGTATACTCAATAGTTGGTAAGACATTGTTGTCATAGTTATTCATCTCAATTGAAATAATTCTACCAATCAAACTATCAAGGGTAAAAAATTTATTTTCTACTGCTCTCATTTCTTGAATTGCAGATACTCTAATAGCATAATCAGGTAGTAAGGTTCTCAAAATTTTACTTACAACTGTTTCTTCTTCAAGTACTCCTACTCCTTGGATAACATTAACAACCTCTTTGATTTTTCTATTGTACTGAGTGATTTTCTCTCCTTCTTTCATTCTTAGGTCATCAAAATTTCCTCTTAGGCTTTTATCCTTATCTCTCAGCACATTGGTGTCTCCTCCATGTACTATCTTGAGTTTGTCCCACATTTTCTTTGAAGTTGTGCATGATTTGACATCTTCAAATTCAGCATCAGATAGTGAAGAAGCAATTTCTATAATCATATAATTGTGTTCATGTTTGTCTCTTAATTGATCAACAATTAGAGGTCTATTAGGTTCAATATAATTAGTATCCAAGTATTGTGTGACATCATATCTAATACCTGATAGATGAAGTATTATCTTGCTTTTCCATGATGCAAAGTTGTCTTTTCTCAACTTAGGCACATCCCTTTTACTCATCTTGTGATCTTTAGCTTGATTCTTTAAACTCTCTTCCAAGCACCAAAGATCTAATACCAATTATTAGAATAATTGAGAGGGGGGGATGAATCAGTGGCCTTAAAATTAATTCCAATAATCCAACCAAAACTTATATCACAAATATAATATCCTCTAGTTATCTTTCAGTCCTACAAGATGTATAACTTTAAGTAATTATAACATATATATACTGCTTGGTGAATATATTGTTTATCTTTTTCTAGCCTTTACCGAGTAGCAGTAATTAAACTTAGTGTTTACTGACCAATCATGTTTTAGTAATGTGTAAAGAAAAACATCAATGCAATAAACCATATACACATTTGACACATGGATTTTTAACGTAGAAACCCTATTAAGGGAAAAACCACCTAGGACCGGTAACCCAAAATTTTCACTCTTTTGAAGTGAGCTCGGTGAAGAGCCAACCCTGTTAAAGGTTACAAACACACTATTAAGTGCGACCTTATTAGAGGATTTAAAACTAACATTTTGTCTTTTGACCTAGCATTCATTATGTTGTCAACAAGAAAACCTTTTGATACTCTTGAGTATCTCAATACATTACGGATGGTTAAATCCCACTCAGTTAAGAGATTTTCTAAATCAATGGTTAAACTGAAACAATAAATGATATGTTTAGTAATACAACTTTAAATTGCATATTTTTAGATCTATTGTTATTCCATAATACCTCTCTGATCAATTTTCACTTCAATTCCTTTCCTCTCCTTCTTTCTTCTTTCTTCTTGGTGAATGCTCTTGCTTTTGTTGCTCGGTGTGTGTAGAATTTCTTTGGCGTTGTTCTTCAGTATGTATGACCAGATCTATATGAAGACTTCTATCTTCACTAGAATTATATTCAGCATTCCTCTCTTCATAATGAATTCCTTATCTCTTTATATAGACATGATTTCACTATTCAATCTCCTTGTCTTCCTTTTTCTTAACGTAGATTGTTTCTCGATCTGCAAATCCCACCATGCATTGCTTTAATCTTTAAAGATTTTCTTTAGTTTTATTCCGTAGATTTTTCCTTGAAAACTATGAACAAAACTAGCTTTAAATATTCTTCTTATCTTGAGCTCTACTAGTTGATAAAAATAAAGCAATCAATCAGCTAACTCTAAATATAACTCTGCTAGCTAAGTAGTTTTGTCATTTTCTAACTTCAATTGATTTTGGTCATCAACTCTTAGTTTTCTCAGTAGCACTTTCTTGGGTACTACTAATCTCGGGTACCACTATGTCTCTTGGGTAACACTCTCCATCGGGAAATAGTATGAACTTCTTGGGGTTCACTGATCGTGGGTAACCTTGTCACTTGGTGTATACCTTTACCGATGACAAAAACTTTGTCTCTTTACATCTTCAAGTGTTGTGACAATATGTGTATGAGAAATCATAACATATTAAGTTGACATCAATGAAAATACAATACATTAACTGATTTAATGTCTTGCATTTACTTTCTGCAGCTTGGTGATCATCAACTTATGATCTTCAAACATTCAATCAGTTATTGTTCATCAGTCATAGCTTTCTATTCTTGATCATTAAGTGATCCTACAATATATGTGACTTTTGGATCTTCTCCTATATGAAGGTTGACTATTATTGTGTCTTCTATTAGGATGGAGGATTTTTTTGACTATAAAGATATGAATGAAAGGTCAACCTATCCCTCCTCTAGCATGTCAGAAAGGTTTTCTCTAGAGTACACATCTTTTATTTTATCTTTTTCCTCATCCAAAGGTGCCTGCAAGAGGTTTTGACCAAGGGATGTTTTATTTTCTTTTTTATTTTTATTTTCATTTTCATTTTTGTGACTAAGAGTGTTGACCTAGCTACTAAAGTAGGCTTTCTTTTTGTAGTAGATCTGATTCTTGTATTCTTAGAGATTCTTAAGTCCAAAGAGTGCTAACACTGCCTCATCCAAATCACATATGTCTAAGTATGGTATTGAATCATGTTGATCCCAATCGATTAGTTCAGGGTTTTTTAGGGGAAGGCTAGGGGATGAAAGGTCAGCTTCTCTGTTGGTAAGGACATGAGCATAGTCATCGAGGTCATTTTCAATGTATTGGAAAGGTGTTTCAAATAATTTTTCTTCGGTGTCTGAGTCAAATTAAACTAAATAATAATCCTTATAAAAGTTAGTCATAGGTTCTAAGGAGTGCAAGACCTTTCCACACGGGTAACCTTTTTTTGTAATGAGGGTCCTTCTTCCTGTTTCTTTCACTCCGAGACCAGTATCATGATATCCCATGCTTTCAAAAATGGGAGTGGCTTTTATATACTTGTCTTTAGGAAAGGTTACTGGTTTCTCTTCTTCTTCCTTGTAAATCCAATCTAGGACATTAGATTCCATGTGCTCATTTGACAAGGATCCCTAGTGTTCAAAAGTAGTCCTTTTGTATTTCATGATGTCATTTCCTCCCTAGGGAGTTAGTTGTGAAGGTTTTTCATCATATTTTGGAGATAAGGGGAGGTTTCCAATGCACATATCACTTTCAAACTTATATTCCCCCATGCCTTGATCTGTGAATGTTATTTTATTCTCGGACTAAGGAATCTTGTCTTCAATGACCTTTTCTTTTGCTTTAGACTGATTTGAGGGGATTTCATATGTCTCTTCAGCACTATTAGAGGAACATTATTGAATTACAGGTGGGATGGGATTCTCCTTTCCAATAGGTTGATAAAATTAATTCAAAGGACAATAATTTGACTATCTACCCTCCAATCCTTTGCAATATTGAAAGGGTTCAGGATCTCTAGGAATAGTTATTTCTTTGCCATGATGTGGGAACTTCAGACATTGATGATATGTAGAGGGTACACCTTTGATAGCATGCTTCCATGGTTGTCCCAACAAGATATTATATGGAAGATTAAGGTTAAGAACATGACAAACTATTTCAATCAGATTTGGGCCCACTTGCAGAGGGACTTTTATCAAACCTTTTCTCTCCCTTTCTATCATGCCTAAAAATTAATGCAAAAAAACACATGATTTTTTTTCTGAAAGCATGATAAAGTCAGTGAGGGTTGCAAAAGAGTGGTTCCAAGTGTTTACTATGATTCTACAACTGTACACCATTAGTGAAATTGATAGACTTTCAAAAGGTAAATTGAATTAATTATAATTAAGGTTGAAGGGGATCATGATGATTGTCAACAACCCTTGATGTACATGTTGAGTGTTTTTTTGACACAAACCAACTTGCTAGGATCTCAAGATTTGATTTCCTCTCTTGATAGAATAATAGAGTTATTCCCAAGGTTCTCCAGGGTCGGGTCACAACCTGCTTGGTTACTCAATTGAAGATAAATGTGATTATTCATGAGGAGGACTTTGCTGGTACATCCAAGACAACAAACTATAAAAAACTGTTAGTTTCTTTTTGGTATTTTCCAGTTTAACAAGTATGGGTATGGTAAATAACATGCAACTTTGTATTTTTCGAGATTTTAGAATTTAAAAATAGAATTTAAAGAGATGAGGGTAACAAGAAATGCAGTGAATTGTAAAGAAAAATAAAATCCTAAGCACATAAACCACTATAAACCCTTCCTTGAGAATTAAATGCTGGAGGAATTTGGAACAAACCACGAAGCATAAATCAGACCATGTCACGATTCACTACTCCACAGATGCAAGCGTTCAGAGAAAAGATATGTTTTACTCGTACGAGATATTCAAAATCTATCAAATTGTGGAACCACCAAGATGTGCGCACCCACAAGAAGGATTTATCATTAAGCCCAAAGATAGCATCCTCCACACATTTTTCATAGCAAGGCAGATATGCAACAAAAAACTCCAACTAAAGGTAGCACAAATTTGAAACACAACAACATAAAGGGCTCTCTGAAAATAAAGAATAATGCAAGCATACATTCAATAAATTCACATAGATAGCAGTAATTCACACACCATGAATGAAGAACCCAATGTAGATCTTTATTGTATTAAGAAGTCATCCGTTTACATTGCTTTTTGATTACAATATATAGAGTTTTGATCTATAACTCTGATTTTCAGAGTTAGGGCATCAGAGAGTCTAAACTAGAGAGCAAAAGTTAAAACTAGAACTTTGCTAAAGGGAAACTACTGCTAACTGATACTATATAACTCACATGGATTCTTAAACCCATTTACAATCCATTTTCTCATGCTAAGATGGAAAAATCCACCAAAGAAGAGAGAGAGAGAGAGAGAGAGAGAAAGAAGGTAAGTTCCTTCTATGAACTTGGAGTCTTCTTCTTGATTCTGGTGGCTCTTCTTGGATTCTTCATCTGAGGTTGTTACTAGTGGTGGGAACTGGTAGGAGACCCTTAGTTCCCCTAAAATGAACTCAAGTTTTCATTAATCTGATCTGGAGTCTAACGTATGTTTGAAAAAGTGACCTCACTGGAAACCCCTAGTTTTTCAGACCCCGACCTCTACCTTGAAACTTTAATGCCTTTAAAATTTCCCAAGTGCTTTTCAAAATCTTCAAACTCAGAGGTCCCAAAACTTCATACTTATCGTGGGCCGAAAGGCCAAAAAAACTTGAAGAGGCCAAAAGGCCAAAATCTTCAAAGGTCGAAAGGCCAAAAAGAATACTCCTTGCTTTCGGGGCCGAAAGGCATAAAACTCTACCTTAGTTAGAAATTTAGCCAAGTGTGAAAATATTTCCTTATCCACCTGGTAATTGGACATTGGAGCTTTATCTAGGAAAGACCTCTGGGTGAGTTGCTCGGAGCCTCTGCACTATCTCTTGAACTTCTTCAAAATTGATCTCTTTCCTTCTTATCTTGGTGACCCTTCGTTCTTACATCTTTCTAAAGATAGTTAATTTAGAAGCGAAGAACGTGATCTCTTCTTCATGCTATGACATTATTTGTATTTCCTCTTTTAGGTAAAATAGTTGCTGCAGGGCCTCCTTGGTATTAACTCTGGCTAGAACATTTTTGAACTGTTGGACCACCTCTTTGGAAGGACGTAGAGCCTATTTATTTTCATCTTGATAGACGTTGAGGCCGACCCCTGTGAAGAAAGTATCTATATCTTCGATCCATTTTATTACCTCCTCTCACTTGTCAGCTATAAGGGCCTGGTGTTTCTTGTAGACCTTAATTATTTTGGTCATTTGTTCAGTCCATGCCTTATATTTGTCCAATTCTTACCCTTCATAGACTTTTACCAAAATTTGGAAGCGTTGCTTTTGGATTATCTCCAAATCATGGAGGGCTACTTGCCACTTAATTACCTCTAAATCTATACCCCCATCATTTTCCACTAGGTCAATGAGTGAATTAACTTTAACTGATATGATCGGGTATGGCCTAAATACCAATGGAATTGCCTTCTCTTCGAATTTTTCAAAGTCATTTCTCTAATCGGCGCTTGCCTGGATGAAAGAGGGAGTCAAACCTGCCGACAAATCTGGTGTAGCCCTTTTATCAAGCATGGCTTGTAATGAAGCCTCTGAACAATTTGGGTCAATAGGACCCACCATCTTTTGAATGTACCTCTTTAGAGCTTCATTTTGATCTGTCAAGGATTTTATGGTCTCTTCATCCTTGTTCATGAACCCTAGAGCATGCTTGAACCCTAAAGCTACTAGTGTCTTGCTCCCTTCTCTGGTAGGTTTTCCTAAATCCACCTCCCTAAATGTATATCCTTCTGATGAGCCTGTTGTCTGAGAAGTGCTCGAGGGTGGGATAGCTATCTGGGCTTTCCAATGACCCTCAGTGTCCTAAGTCACATATCACATGATCCTTGTAGGTACATTGATTTCTTCCTGTGGAAGGCTTGCCTCAAAGAGGTCATACTTGCATCCTCTCCATCCAATTCACTTGTGTAAGTTCTATTCCTATGTTGTATCTCCTTGGTAAACCAAGTAGGTTTACTAGATGCAGTTACTGGCTCATATGGAGTAGCATGGAGAATTGAAGTTAAGCCTTGTGAGACCGGAGTTATCTCCTGTTCTGATTCCTTCTCATGCCCTCCTTCTAGTGCCACTTCTATCTAGCATTGTTTTGACACAAGCCAACTTGCTAGGATCTTGAGATTCAATTTCCTCTCTTGAAAGATTAATAGAGTTATTCCCAAGGTTCTCCGGGGTCGGGTCACAACCTGCTTGGTTACTCAGTTGAAATAAATGTGATTGTTCATGAGGAGGCCTTTGCTGGTACGTTCAAGACAACAAACTAAAAAATACTGTTAGTTTCTTTTTGGTATTTTTTTGTTTAACAAGTATGGGTATGGTAAATAACATGCAACTTTGTATTTTTTGAGATAGCAATTTTTAGAATTTAAAAATAGAGTTTAAAGAGATGAGGGTAACAAGAAATGTAGCAAATTGTAAAGAAAAATAAAATCCTAAGGACATAAACCGCTGTAAACCCTTCCTTGCAAATTGAATGTTGGAGGAATTTGGAACAACCCACGAAGCACAAATAAGACCATGTCATGATTCACTACTCCACAGATGCAAGTGTTTAGAGAAAAGATATGTTTTACTCGTACAAGATTCAAATCTATAAAATCACGGAACCACCAAGATGTACGCACCCACAAGACAGATTTATCATTAAGCCCAAAGATAGCATCCTCCACACATTTGTCATAGCAAGGTAGATATGCAATAAAAAACTCCAACTAAAGGTAGCACAAATTCGAAACACAACAAAATAAAAGGCTCTCTAAAAATAAAGAATAATGCAAGCATACATTCAATAAATTTTCATAGATAGTAGTAATTCACACACCACGAATGAATCACCCAATGTAGATCTTTATTGTATTAAGAATTCAGCCCTTTACATTGCTTTTCGATTATAATATATAGAGTTTTGATCTACAACTTTGATTTTCAAAGTTATGGCATCAGAGAGTCTAAACTAGAGAACAAAAGTTAAAACTAGAACTTTGCGGAAGGGAAACTACTGCTAAATGGTACTATATAACTCACATCGATTCTTAAACCCATTTACAATCCATTTTCTCATGCAAAGAGGGAAAAATCTGCCAAAGAAGAGAGAGATAAAGAAGGTAAGTTACTTTAGTGAACTTGGAGTCTTCTTCTTGAATCTGGTGGTTCTTCTTGGATTCTTAATTTGAGGTTGTTATTGGTGGTGGGAACTGGTAGGAGACCCTTAGTTCCCCTAAAATGAACTCAAGTTGTCCATTAATCTGATTTGGAGTCTAACTAGTGTTTAAAAAAGTGACCTCGCTGGAAACCCCCAGTTTTTCAAACCTCGACCTCTACCCTGAAACTTTAATGCCTTTAAAATTTCCCATGTGCTTTTCAAAATCTTCAAACTCGGAGGTCCCAAAACTTTGGACTTGTCATGGGCCGAAAGGCCAAAAAAATTTGAAGAGGCCGAAAGGTCAAAATCTTCAAAGGCCAAAAGGCCGAAAAGAATACTCCTTGCTTTCATGGCCGAAAGGCCAAAATGTCAGAGGCCAAAAGGCCGAAAACTCTACCTTAGTAGAAATTTAGCCAAGTGTGAAAATCTTGCCCCGTCCACCTGGTAATTGGACCTTGGAGCTTTATCCAGGAAAGACCTCTGGGTGAGCTTCCCGGAGCCTCTGCACTATCTCCTGAACTTCTTCAAAATTGATCTCTTTCCATCTTATCTTGGTGACCCTTCGTTCTTGCTTCTTTCTAAAGATAGTTAATTCAGAAGTGAAGAACATGATGTCTTTTTCATGTTGTGACATTCTTTGTATTTCCTCTTTTATGTAAAATAGTTTTTGTAGGGCCTCCTTGGTATTAACTCCAGCCAGATTGTTTTTGAGCTATTGAACCACCTCTTTGGAAGGACATAGAGCCTGTTTATTTTCATCCTGATAGACGTTGAGGCTGACCCCTTTGAAGAAAGTATCTATATCTTCGATCCATTTTATTACCTCCTCTCGCTTGTCAGCTATAAGGGCCTGTGTTTCTTGTAGACCTTAATTATTTTGTTCATTTGTTCAGTCCATGCCTTAAATTTGTCCAATTCTTCACCTTCATAGACTTTTACCAAAATTTGGAAGTGTTGCTTTTGGATTATCTCCAAATCCTGGAGGGTTGCTTGCCACTTAATTACCTCTGAATCTATACCCCAATCATTTTCCACTAGGTCAATGAGTGAATTAATTTCAACTAATATGGTCTGGTACGGCCTAAATACCAATGGAATCGCCTTCTCTTTAAATTGTTCAAATTCATTTCTCCAATCGGCGTTTTCCCAGATGAAAGAGGGAGTCAAACCTGTTGGAAAATCTGGTGTAGCCCTTTTATCAAGCATGGCTTGTAATGAAGCCTCTAAGAAATTTAGGTCAATAGGACCCACCATCTTTTGAATGTACCTTTTTAGAGCTTCATTTTGATCTGTCAGAGATTTTATGGTCTCTTCATCCTTTTTCATGAACCCTAGAGTGTGCTTCAACCCTAAACCTGCTAGTGTCTTTCTCCCTTCTCTAGTAGGTTTTCCCAAATCCACCTCCCTAAATGTATAGCTTTCTGACGAGCATGTTGTCAGAGAAGTGCTCATGGGTGGGATAGCTATCTAGGCTTTCCAATGACCTCTAGTGTCCTAAGTCACATATCAAATGGTCCTTGCAAGTACATTGATTTTTGCCTGGTGGAAGGCTTTCCTCACAAAGGTCATACTTGCATCCTCTCCATCCAATTCATTTGTGCAAGTTCTCTTCCTGGGTTGTATCTCCTTGGTAAACCAAGTAGGTTTACCAGATGCAGTTACTGGCTCATATAGAGCAGCATGGAGAACTGAAGTTAAGCCTTGTGACACTAGAGTTATCTCCTATTCTGATTCCTTCTCCTACCCTCCTTCTAGTGCCACTTCTATTGAGCATTGTTTTGACACAAGCCAACTTGCTAGGATCTTGAGATCCAATTTCCTCTCTTAAAAGAATAACAAAGTTATTCCCAAGGTTCTCCGGGGTCAGGTCACAACCTGCTTGGTTACTCAGTTGAAGATAAATGTTATTTTTCATGAGGACGCCTTTGCTGGTACGTTTAAGACAACAAACTACAAAATACTATTAGTTTCTTTATGATATTTTCCAGTTTAACAAGTATGGGTATGGTAAATAACATGCAACTTTGTATTTTTTGAGAAAGCAATTTTTTTGTATTTCAAAATAGAATTTAAAGAGATGAGGGTAACAAGAAATGCAGCGAATTGTAAAGAAAAATAAAATCCTAAGGACATGAACTGCTGCAAACCCTTCCTTGTGAATTGAATGCTGGAAGATTTTGGAACAACCCACGAAGCATAAATAAGACCATGTCACGATTCACTACTCCATAGATGCAAGCATTTAGAGAAAAGATATGTTTTACTCATATGAGATATTCAAAATCTATCAATTCGTGGAACCACCAAGACATGCGCACCCACAAGATAGATTTATCATTAAGCCCAAAGATAGCATCCTCCACACATTCGTCACAATAAGTTAGATATGCAACAACAAACTCCAACTAAAGGCAGCACGAATTCGAACAACAACACAAAGGGCTCTCTGAAAATAAAGAAAATTGCAAGCATACATTCAATAAATTTGCATATATAGTAGTAATTCACACACCACGAATGAAGCACCCAATGTAGATCTTTATTTTATTAAGCATTCAGCCCTTTACATTTCTTTTTGATAATGACATATAGAGTTTTGATCTACAACTCGGGTTTTCAGAGTTAGGGCATTAGAGAGTCTAAAATAGAGAACAAAAGTTAAAACTAGAACTTTGCTGAAGGGAAAATACTATTAACTGATACTATATAAATCGCATGGATTCTTAAACCCATTTACAATCCATTTGCTCATGCAAAGAGGGAAAAATCTGCCAAAGAAGAGAGAGAGAAAGAAGGTAAGTTCCTTCAGTGAACTTGGAGTCTTCCTCTTGATTCGGGTGGTTCTTATTGGATTCTTTATCTAAGGTTGTTACTAGTAGGGGGAATTGGTAGGAGACCCTTAGTTCCCCAAAAATGAACTCAAGTTGTCCATTAATCTAATCTGGAGTCTAACCACTGTTTGAAAAAGTGACCTCGCTGGAAACCCAAAGTTTTTTAGACCTCGACCTCTACCCCAAAACTTTAATGCCTTTAAAATTTCCCAAGTGCTTTTCAAAATCTTCATACTCGGAGGTCCCAACACTTGGTACTTTTCATGGGCCAAAAGGCTGAAAAAACTTGAAGAGACCGAAAGGCTGAAAAGGATACTCCTTGCTTTCGGGGCCGAAAGGCAAAAATGTCAGAGGCCGAAAGGCTGAAAACTCTACCTTAGTAGAAATTTAGCCAATTCTGAAAATATTTCCCCATCCACCTTGTAATTGGACCTTGGATCTTTATCCAAGAAAGAACTCTGGGTGAGCAGCCTGAAGCCTCTGCACTATCTCTTGAACTTCTTCAAAATTTATCTCTTTCCTTCTTATCTTGGTGACGCTTCATTCTTGCTTCTTTATGAAGATAGTTAATTCAGAAGTGAAGAACGTGATCTCTTCTTCATGCTGTGACATTATTTGTATTTCCTCTTTTAGGTAAAATAGTTTCTCTAGGGCCTCCTTGGTATTAACTCTGGCCAGAACATTTTTAAACTGTTGGACCACCTCTTTGGAAGGACATAGATCCTGTTTATTTTCATCCTGATAGATGTTGATGCTGACCCCTGTGAAGAAAGTATCTATATCTTCGATCCATTTTATTACCTCCTCTCACTTGTCAGCTATAAGGGCATGGTGTTTCTTGTAGACCTTAATTATTTTGGTCATTTGTTCAGTCCATGCCTTAAATTTTTCCAATTCTTCACCTTCATATACTTTTACCAAAATTTGGAAGCATTGCTTTTGGATTATCTCCAAATCCTGGAGGGCTGCTCGCCACTTAATTACCTCTGAATCTATACCCCCATCATTTTCCACTAGGTCAATGAGTGAATTAACTTCAACTAATATGGTTCTGTATAGCCTAAATACCAATCAAACCACCTTCTCTCCAAATTGTTCGAAGTCATTTCTCCAATCGGCGCTTGCCTGGATGAAAGAGGGAGTCAAACCTGCCGACAAATCTGGTGTAGCCCTTTTATCAAACATGGCTTGTAATGAAGCCTCTAAAAAATTTGGGTCAATAGGACCCACCATCTTTTGAATGTACCTCTTTAGAGCTTCATTTTGATCTGTCAGGGATTTTATGGTCTCTTCATCCTTGTTCATGAACCCTAGAGCATGCTTCTTCCCTAAAGCTACTAGTGCCTTGCTCCCTTCTCTGGTAGGTTTGCCCAAATCCACCTCCCTGAATGTATAGCCTTATGAAAAGCCTATTTTATGAGAAGTTCTTAGGGGTGGGATAGCTATCTAGGATTTCTAATGACCCCCAGTGTCCTAAGTCACATATGACATGGTCCTTGTAGGTACATTGATTTCTACCTGGTGGAAGGCTTGCCTCACAGAGGTCATACTTGCATCCTCTCCATCCAATTCACTTGTGTAAGTTCTCTTCTTGGGTTGTATCTCCTTGGTAAACCAAGTAGGTTTACCGAATACAGTTATTGGCTCATATGGAGCAACATGGAGAATTGAAGTTAAGCTTTGTGACACTGGAGTTATCTCCTGTTCTAATTCCTTCTCCTCCCCCCCTTCTTGTTTGCCTTCTCCTTCCTTCATTCTATCTCATTATGTATCCTGTTCTATTTATCCTTCTTCCTTCTCTTCCTCCCCCTTATCTTGTTTAGTCACCACATTCTCTCCTTCTTTGTCTGGGCCTTCATCTGCTAAAGAATCAATCTGTACATCTTCTCTAAGACCAGTCATGGCCTCTAGCATGGCCTGGGAAGGTGATGTACCTTCTGTAATTATTTCTTCTTTGGAAATCTAGGTGGAGCATGGTGAAGGGACTAACATCAAGGGAATAAGTGTTGGTATGACTGGAGTGGGTCATGAGGGAATGGTGGTAGTAGAAGGAGGCAGAGTTGGTGTAGGGGTAGGTGTTGGAGTTGGAGCCATTGGTGGTGGAGTAAGAATTGGAGATGGTAGGGAAGTCGGTGAAGTAGGTATATGAGGTGGTAGAGAAGTTGGTGGGGTAGGTATGTGAGGTGGTGGAGTTGAAACAGAACTCCCTCCAACTACATTGTATGTTTCTATACTTTAAGTTACCCCACTGTCTTGGGTCTTAGGCCTTGGAGTAGAATCAGAGCTTACTTGTGGAGCAGAAACATTCACTGAAGGATTAGTGAACTGCACCGATGGTGGAGTGAGGGTTACCTGGGTTTGTATGAGTGATTGTCCCCCAGTGTCTGTATCTTTCCCATGATCTGAATACCCTTTGAGTCCTCCAAAATCAGATATCATGAACTCGTCAGACCCCAAAGCATCCTACAAATTATCTTGCTCTTTACGATATTTTTTGTGTTTCTTTGTAACCTCCTTTTCTCTCCTCTTTTGCAACCTGGTCTTCCAGACTAGGGGCTCACCTACTTCCACCTCCTAAGACTCTTCTTGTATAGTTTCTAACTACAGAGATTCAAAACTCTTCTTCCTCTTATATGTTTTCTTCTCAATAGTTGGGGGAGATTGGCTAGAGGTAGATGGGCCTTCACCTGATAAGGGTTGTGACGACCCTGCTGGTGGGTCAATCTAGCCTATCATTCTAGTTTTCTTGGGCCTAGGATTAGAGCCATATTCAACTGGTCATTCATGACCATACACGGTTCTTGGCTTCTGAGGGGGAGCTTTCTTGTACTTAGGAACTGTGGACTTCTCCCCTCGCTATTTTTCTACTTTTCTTGAGGGTTCCATGAATGTTTTTACTGGGATCAGACTCATCTTGTGTGGATTCCTTATCCCAACTATTATGGTCTTTATCACATGCCTCACCTGAAAGTCCATGTCATCATTTTCATCCCTATCCACCTCTGTGTTCACAATTGGTTGATCATATATCTTGTCTTTTGTGTAAATATCATCTAAGACCTCATCTGAATCACAACCCCAAACTTTTGAGGAGATAGGGATCTCCAAAACCTCTTTTTCTAGAGTGAGGTTCATTCTACAATAGTCCTGGATCCTGACTTCATAATCATCGATACATTTTATCCATTGGTCCTCCACATGTGGCTCATGTACATAAAATTTTCCAATAATGTGGTTGTAGGTACCTATGGGGTCAAAGTGGGCTCACACTATCTCGTAAAGTTGTAAGGGATAGTCATCCCATTCAAAAGATAGGGATTTGAAAACCTTCATGTCTTTCAGTGTATATGGTCCCAAAGAGATGGGAAAGTCCCAACAGTGCTTGTTCTTATGATTTAGGTGCTCCTATGCATCTGCGAGTTGCCTTTTCATCTCTAGTATGATTATCCAGTTAGATGGATATCTGGGAAGCTTCTTTGGTTGTATGGTTGACCCAACTATCCAAATGTATGTGAAAGTTCCAAATTGAATAAAACAAGCCCCAATAGACCTTACTTTAGTAGCGGTCTCCTCAGAACATCCTTTTAGCAAAGTCACCCTCAATGGATTGGATGACTGTGAATATAAATGCATCGTTAACTATCCTGTAGTCAGGGGAAACTTCTGGCACATTCTCTCCTTTTACCAACTGTGGGTATACAAGGTGGGGCATGCATTTGGATCATTTAGACTTCCCCTCTTGGTGAGGCTAGGATAATCCTCCCGTGTAGCTAGTAGATACACCACGTAAGTGCTCATGTAAAACTTGGGATTATGCCTTACCACTGTCAATTTATTGTCCAAGTTGTCGCTGATAATGGTACCCCAATCAAATCTTTCCTTATGTTCCTAGATCCTCTTGATCAATAGGACAATCCAGTACTCAAGCTGAGTGGATTAAGGTAATTCATATACCCAGCTTATCAATGTTATAGCTGCCTCGATCTCATCCTTCATATAGCCTCTTTGGAGGTCTATCTTGTCCAATTTGTTCTTAGGAAGCGACTGCTTGAGGTAGTCTTTATTCATCATCTCATGTATGGCTTGCCCCTTTTTTCCAAACCACTTGGTCCCCTTTTCAATATAGAATTCATAGAACTTGTCTATGCCTTTGTGAAGGTGGAAAATTTCCTCAATGACATCCAGCCTAATGTCTAGTACCACCTGATCCTCTGAGTTTATTACCACACTCTTATCTGAATCATAGTGATGAGCTAGGGTGATGATCAATTCTGAAGATGAAATAGCCACTAGGTGTGCAACTATATTCACTATCCCGGATAGGACTAATGTGGTGCAATCATCAGATCTATTTACTGGCTAGGAGCACTGAGTCATGAATTCATTCCAATCTACATTCCCGATATTGGTATTTGTTATCTCACTGTGCTTGTTTCCCACCTTTGAACTAGGGGGATTCCCCTTGTATTGATACTTCATTGGAGAGGTTGTCTTTGGTTCGGTCATTCTTGTAAGAAAAGACAAATATCAGTAGCTTATTGAACAGGAAAAAACAATTTAAACTAGGAAAGCAAGAAAAGAGAGTTGTATAAACAGCTAAGTGTAAGTTTTTGCACTTTCGGGCCTTTTAGGGTTTTGGACACCAAAAACTAGTTCGGAGGCCGAAAAGTCCAAAAGTGTGAAAAGGTTTATTGGAAGGACAAAGTTTGTTGGACCTTTTAGGCTCTGAAACTAAGAGGTGTTTTCTTGTGGACGCCGAAAGTCCAAAAAATGATGAGGAACTCCAAAATTCTGAATGAAGGTTTTGGGAACTTCACTTTCGGCCTCTTCGGACCTTCAGTCTTTTGAACCTTTTGGATGTCCAAAAGGATGAAAATTCTGAAATGACACTTAGCAAGATTTGAAGATTCATTTTTGGCCTCCGTCATTTTTGGCCTTTCGGAGGCCAAAAACCTACGGTAAGGGCCACAATCAATGAAACAAAAAAACCCTAGGCCTAAGACAATAGAAACTAGGAAACCCTAGGTCCGACAAGGAGGGATGTCCCTATTGAAACATGAAGGCATAGAGGCTAGATGAGACAAAGAAATAAAGCACCCTAGGCTGGACAGGCACTAGGCACAAAAATGAACCCTAGACCTAGACCCAAAAACACGAAGCAAAGGTAAGCGAGAAGAACCTACCTCGAACAAACTAGGAGAAGGAGGACAACCAGGTAGCTTAGAATCTAAAGTAGTTGACGAGGAGGAGCAATTGAAATCATAGGTTGAAGCAAAAATAAAAAGTGATTTAAAAAATGAAGGCCTCTTCTATTTATAACCCGTGGGCTGATGTCAGCGGCTTCGGGCCTTTCGGACTCCGAAAGGCCGAAAATGTCAGAGGAGAAAGAAGTCTTTAGCCTTTCGGTGTTTTTGGAGTCCAAAACTACTGAAAGGGCCAGGTCTTCGGCCTTTCATCCATTTTGACATTTTAGATTACCTAAGTCCTCTGAAAGGCCAAAAGGGCTGAAAGGCCAAAAAAGGCTTCTTCCTTCCTCTGACTTGGTTTCAGCAGTTTTCTTCAGTGGCTAACTGGATTTATACGAGGGGTAGACATGACAAAAGGCAAAAGACAAAAAGGGGGGTCCCCATGGTCAGAGGACCAAAAAATGGGGTGTGTGTTGTGGACCCACAACAAATAGCCCTGACAAAAGGAGGAATGACCAAAGCATTTCTTTATCATCAAAACTCTTCCGAAAAGTATCTTTGTAGTAGAACAGAACCAAGAGGCGGTGGAGTCGACAATTCTTTAGTGACCTCCAATTTTAGGTTCTTCCATTAGTTTCCCTATGTGTGTTCATGTGTGTTCATTTCTTGACCTTTGGTTGTGATAACCAAGATGCTTGCCAGCTATTCCCAACCTTCACCAAATAAACCAGGGCTTCCCAGAAAGAGCTTTGCTGCCAGTTATATGTTCATAGCCCCAAAAAAAAATTCCCCGAGTCCCAAGTATAACCTTGCTCTACTGCCAGCCAGGTGTCCATAGCCCTGGTAGAGGTTGTCATAATCACCCAAGTTCGTTCTGCCTTCTAGGCTATAAATTTCTTTCTTTGTGAGAGCTCCATCTTTTGGAAAATCATTTTGTTCCTTCTATTTTCTTGGAGATGTATCAAGCCTTGGATGTTAGTGTGTTCCATGTATTCAGGTCCATAACCTCTTTTTTTTTTTTATCTAATCTGAGCAATGGTTAGGCGGTGTTGCCCAGACTTTTTACTCATGACCTCTTTGGGGCACTTTTCTTTTAAATGTTTCTTTTGCTTTCCTTTTTCAGCTCTTCTTTCTTTCATTATTGCCTTCGTATTCAGTTCAGACTTGGGTTCTAGGATTGGTGGGTACCTGAACCTATGCACTCAAGCTGGCTACAACTGACAAATGCCCTAGAAACCAACACCCTTAGGTGTTATACCTTAATGTGTCTTGTGATCAGGATGACCAAACTTTGAACTTCTTCTTGTCTGTCAATGATAATCATCACTACTTTGTCTTTTGGGAAGGTTCTCTTACATTGCATGTATCCTTGGAGAAATTTGACTAAGAAATACCTCTGCTCCTCTTGCAGAACACCTTGGGTTGGATCAAAAACAAACTGACCCAAAGCAACAAAACAAGCCCCGACAAAAGAAAAGAACAAACATGAGCGGAAGAAAGGACTGACAGCAAGGACAACAAGGAAAAGGGAAAAAATGCAAAAGTGACTATGGTACAAGGGACAAAAGATAGTCTCTCTTAGGATCCAAAGTAATTTTTGAGGAATTTCCCATTGAATGGAAATGGGGTCAACTCTCCATCCAATGTGCTAATCCTAAAAGTGTTCTCCCCCAGGATCTCTGATTTTTGGTAAGGGCCTATCCATAGTCTTTGGAACTTGGTGTGGTTGCCTAGCTTTTCTTTCACCTTATCCCACATGAGGACAAGGCCAGAGATCTTGAAGGCCTTAATGTTGGCTCTCTTTTCGAACCACCTTTTGACTATAGCCTGATCCTTTGATACATGTTCTAAGGCTAAATTTTATTTCTCCTCTAGGTTCAAGAGATTCATGAGTCTGATCTGTACCTAGTCTTCCTCCCCTACATATTGGTCCATGAATCTCAGAATTAGGATCTTTAGGTTCATAGGAAATACTGGTTGCAAGCCATAGACTAGTTGATATGGAGATATCCCTAGGGTGTTCTTGATCCTCACACGATCAGTCCACAAAGCATATTTCAACTGAGTGTGCCAATCCCTAGGGTTGTCATCTAGGAGGTGTTTAATCACTGTTGTCATATTTTTGTTTGTAGACTCTGCTACATCATTTCCTTGCAGATAGTAATTTGAAGATAATCTAAGGATTACCTAGTTTTTGAAGGCCCATTGTGTGAGCGAGGTTGAGGAGAAAGAGGGAGCATTGTCACATACCAGATAGAATGGCATCCCAAACCTAGTTATGATGTGCTCCTCCATGAATTTAGTCATGACCTCTGTAGTACAATTCTTCAGTGCCTGTGCTTCTGTCTAGTGTGTGCAATAGTCGGTGGCTATCAAGATAAACTTATGCCCTACAGATGAAGGGGGATTAATCACTCCAACAAAATATAAACCCCATTGGGAAAACAGGCATACCTCATAGACTGGTTGTAAGGGCATTGCTGGGTTTCTCTCTTGAGTTGTGCTAGTTTAGCAAATGTGGCATGATCTCACGTGCTCGCTAGTATCTTTAAATATTATTGGCCAAAAGTATCCTTCTCTCAGGATTTGGTGAGCAGTGGCCTCCACTGCTCCATGTCCCATTCCAATTTGTTGTGAAAGTCCACCAGGATTTGTTTCACCTCCATTCTATCCAAGCATCTTAAGTACAAACCCTCGTAATTGTGTTTGTATAGTTGTCCACCTTTTAGCATGTAAGAGCTGCTTTTGATATTTAGAGCCCTTCTCTAGGAACCATTCATTCCTTTAGGGCAGTGGTTCTATAACAAATAGTACACTATGTCTTGGTACCATATATCAGTGATAACACCTTGATCGGTGTATGTCTGGCAGACCAGATCTTCTTCAACCTCAAAGATCAGCTTCATCAGGCCTTGGCCTCTTACCAACTTCATTGGTTGGATCTCTAGGTCAAACTCTTGGAGGATTTCCATCCATTTTCCTCTTTTTTCTAGCTCATTCTATATTAGGAGGGACTTAACTACTGCGTCTGGGACTATCCTGATGACTTTACTCCTTAAGATATAATGCCTGAATTTCTTTACCACCTTAACAAGAGAAAACACCTGCTTATCCAGGTTTGGGTATCTGAGCTTAGCATCTTTGAAGGGGCAGCTCATAAAGGTGATGGGCCTTTTATCCTTGCTATTCTTCTTTTGCGTGAGGATGACTGCACATGAGTGCTCTAACGTAAAAGAGTAAACTTTGAAAGGGATGGTGTATTCATACCTGCTTAGGACTAGTGTCGTGGCAATGGAATTCTTAATCTCTTTGAAAGACTTCTTGGCTAGGAGAGTCCATTCAATCTTGGCGTCTTTCTTGAGCATGTCATTCAATGGTTTTACTATTTCTGCAAAGCCACTGATGAAGTTGATCTTCCCGAAGAAATATTTTAGTTCCTTATGGCTATGAGCCAATGTCAAATTTAGAATTGCCTCCACCCTTTTAGGGTTAATGGATATCCCCTTCTCAAAGATGATATGTCCCAAGAGCTTTCCTTCAGTTACCCCAAACATGCATTTCTTGGGATTGAGGGAGACCCCAAATTCTCTGCACCTTTGAAGGCATTTCCTAAGGTCATTTATGTGGTCAGTTCTTAGTTTTGAGCAGACTATGAGCTCATCCATGTAAATGATAATGCACCTTGTGACTAATTCTTTGAAAGCTATGTCCATTTCTCTCTGAAAGGTGGCTCCAATGTTAATCATCCCAAAAGGCATCCATCGGTAGGTGAAAGTCCCCCATTTAGTGGTGAATACAGTTTTTAGCCTGTCCTCTTCCTGTACCATCACCTGATTGTATCCAAAGTAGCCATCCAGGAATGACATCATTTGAGACCCATTAACCTTCTACATTACTTTGTCTAGAGATGGGAACGGATAATTATCCTTTTGTGAGGACTTGTTGAGGTTTCAGAAGTCTACGCATAGCCTGATTTCTCTAGTCTTCTTCCTCATAGGTACCAGGTTTGCAACCCATGTAGAATGTCTAATCAGGAAGATGATCTTGGTGTCAAGCAGCTTTTAGACTTCCTTTTGGATTAAGGGCTCCATAGTGGGATTTACGGGTCTTTGTCATTGTCTAAAGGGCTTAGAATCCAGCTTCAATGGGATGTTTGCACTATGATCGAGGTGTCATATGTCTTTAATTATTCATAACTCCATGCTATGACATCCTAATATTCAGTGAGAAGATGGATCATTTTCTCCTTTTCTTCTTTGGTTCCCACCTTTCTGATGTGGACTTCTCTCGGTTCCTCTTTCGTGCCCAGGTTGTAGGTGTCACATTCTTTACCATCAGGTGTTATGTCGGGGTGTCTCCTTATAGCAGTCTTGTCACTATCAAAAATTCTCTCTAGCTCTACCATTCCCTTGGGTATGGAATTGGTATTTAGGTTTATAATGTCGTGATCATCAGGCTCTTCAAGTTTAGTTGTCTCTTTGCCTTCCTTATCCTCATCTATGATCTGCTTTTCAAACACGTCGATGCACATGATAAACTCTAAGATATGTTGATCATCTTGGAAGACTTGAAAGTTAGTGATATTATCCAGAATGGCTGGGGCTGAGACAAGCTCAACTAAGAATTTCTTCAGTTTAGATTTTTCCATTGGATGTAGTGAACTAGCTGAGACAGCCAATGTGTCAACAACAACGGTCTTTCTTCTTGGGATGGTTTTGATTTTGAAAGCGTCAAAGTTGTTGATCATATCCCATGCCCTATTTTAGTAGGATGAGAGCCTCTTATCATTGCAAGTATACTGGCTATGGATTTGTTTGACAACCAATTTTGATTCTCCTTCCACCGTCAATATTTTGATTCCCTTCTCGTGAGCTAGAAGAAGTTCGCGTACCAATGCTTCATATTCTGCAACATTAATAGTACAAAGAAACTGCAACCTATAAGAAGCATAGAAAAACTTACCTCTTGGATTTATCAATTTGATTCCCACACCTGGTCCTTTTTTTCATTTAGAACCATCAAAACATAGTTTCCATATCTAGGGCAGTTTAGTAGGGCTTAATTTGGTTGTACTTTTCTTAGACAAACCCTAGGTCCTTGGTTTTTGGCCCTTCTCTCCATCATTTTTGGAAGAAGTTAATTCTCCTGCATGCTGATTATGCCTAGATTTGGGGAGTTTATTATCTTCATCAGATTTTTCTTCCATCATTCCCCTAAAAGGGGGACACGCTCTGTCATCCAAGGTACTCCAGTCGCTAAACAAATTCAGGGCAGCGCTTCTATCTTTAGAGTTTGTTTCACTGTCTTGATTTTGAGGTGAACTATTTGCAAGGACTGGGCTGTCATTTGAGCCAACACTTGTGACATGGCTTCTTGAGAACTGGGGCATGTAAAATCTAAATGACTAGCTTGATGTAATCGGCAATATCTAGGTAGTAACAAAATATTAGGTTCTGCGTCTTGACCCAGATGCCGCAGGCTGGCTGTCATGTTGTTGATGAAACTTTGGAAAATGTCATCACCAATTTTTTTCTCAAAAGACCTTAGATGGGACTGTGGTCTGATTCTTCACCTTCTTGAATCTAGAACATAAAGATACCATCCATCTGATAAGTGCCCAAATCAGTTTGGGTGAACAATACTTCATTTGGGGTATTGTATTTGGTGATCATCCTTTTCAGTTTAGGTTTGACATCTATCTTGATCTGGTTGTTCAAACCTCTCCATGGTAGCTAGAGTTGGGTGAAATTTGTAGAGAGTCACCCTCTCAATCACTTGGTCCACTCTCGAATCAGCAACATCCCATAAGTCTCAGGTATATCTACTATGTGTATATCAATGTGCTCTTATATCCTGGGATCTGTGACTAGTTGAATGCGCACATCCTTGAGTACACCAATCACTTTGACCTCAGTTTTTTCCAACTATATGACCACCCGGTTTTTTATTTGGGGTACCATTCCCAACTTTTGGCAAATTGATAGGGGCATAACATTGCATGAATCTCCTGAATCGATTAGGCAATTATGTAGGTTTTTTCCAAACATTCGCAGGCTAAGTAGGAATGGTGGGACCTCCACCTTGTCTGTGAATACTGTAGGGAACACCTCAGAGGTGTTGACATTAGACATGGGCACCCTTACACTATTTGAAGGGACAAGATTTGAATGATCCAAGGATCTTAAAAGGGCTTCCTTTTGAGATGGGCAACCTTGCAATAATTTGAACATGGATATGTTCACCTTATTTTTCTTGAGCTCATCCACTACACTATATTTGTCATTTGGCTAGGCCACACCTTAGTAGCCATCATATGTACTTGTTGTAGGAGGTATAGGAGCATTTAGGTCTTTTGGAGGTATGGGGTTGTTACTAGCTCGTGGATCTGGTGGAGTTGGCTATTTTCCTAGAGGTATGCCATTAGTGAGGGGTTCCTTTCTAATCTGAAGGTTATATGAGTTTCATTGATCATTCTAGAAGGCATGTACCTCAGAATATTCAGGCTCATTTTCTCTTGGAAAAGGGAACATGAATTTGTCTTCTCTTGTATAAGCTTCTGAGCATCCTTCCTTTCTAGACTCATAAGAACTGAACACAATAGCATTGAATTGCACCCAGGGCCCCTCTGGATTTTGGGTCTAGTGGTCTTGGGAGTTGTTCACATATACATTATTCTCTTGATGCTTAATTGGAGCCCTAAAAAAATTGGCCTCTGAAGCCTCATAAGTATTGGCATTGTTTTCTAGGATGCTGCCATTATTTGGTCTAGTGTTCCATGGCCAATTTGGCCTTTGTTGCCCAAATGGTTTCTCCTGCATGTTGTTTTTGTTGTATGCATTAAAACCCATGTTTGGATTTTGAGGGTATGTATTTGGACCAGCAGACGCTTGTTGGTATCCACCTTGATTTTTGGGTGGGTTTAGCTTCATTCTGGTAACTTTGCTGCTGAGCTGTGATAAAGTCTTCTTTATGACATCTAACTCAGAAGCCATGAGAGCATCAGGCTCATTTTGGGGTACAACCCTCTATTCTATGAATGCTATTTTATGAGCTTTGTAGCCTGGATAAGTAATAGATGGAGGCACGGTTATACATGGTTGTGTTGGTATAGGATTTAGCATAGGTAGGTGGCTAGCTAAAGCTTGATTGTTTGCTACAAATGGGTGTGGGACAACAAGATTACTCATGATGGGCACAAATGCATAGCTTTCTTCTTGTGGGTCCATTTGCTGAGTGAAAGTGACGGCTTCATTGTACACATTTTCAATTGTGTCTCTATCCACCAGGGGAAGTCTTCTGAGAAAGATCGAGGTAAATGGATCTAAAGCCTTTAAGTAAACTTGTATGATAGCCTCATCTGGTATAGTGTAAGGAGCTTCCAACTTTTGATGCATTTTGTGAAAATGGTGATTAAACATAGCAATGGGCTCCTTAGGACCTTTCCTCATGGTTATGAACTGGTGATGTGTCACAGTAGGATCAACATATAATTTGAAATGATTGAGGAATTTGGTTTCGAAGTCATTCCATACTGAGATAGACCCTCATGGAAAATTCAGGTACCAGTTGTATGCAAACTCTCCCAAAGTGTATGGGAATAGATGACATATGACGTCTTGGTGGGAAATCTCTTTACGGTTGCAAATTTCCTTGAAGGTGCAGATGTGTTCTTCTGCTATCCTAGATTTTCCATATATGAATCACGTAAAAAAATTCTCCATATTTTTGGGTAACTCATGGAGCTTCCCAACAAAGTTCAAAGGTGAGCTTGTGGCATTGGCGAAAAAGGCCATTGGACGAATTGGTCAAAAATGTTGATTTTGCACATTCTAATTTTGGTCAATGGCTATGGTAATAGTTAGGGTAGTGATGTGTGATTGTTGTCCAAGAGGATTTTGAGGTATGGCAAGGTGATGAGAAGATTTATCTTTTTCTTTCCCCTTGTCGCTGCAAGCTCTTCAGTGGTGAGTGAGTTCAAGAAACTCGCCTCTTTTCGGAGATGATCTAAGCACACACTCAAATCTCTCTAGAGAGAAAGATCCAATATTATCTAGTTTTTTGAGTCTTGAGGCCCTCCTTATAGTGCCACTTCTCTTGAGCATTGTTTTGACACAAGCCAACTTGCTAGGATCTCGAGATTCGATTTCCTCTCTTGAAAGAATAACAAAGTTATTCCCAAGGTTCTCCGGGGTCAGGTCACAACCTGCTTGGTTACTCAGTTGAACATAAATGTGATTGTTCACAAGGAGGCCTTTTCTAGTACATTCAAGACAAAAATTAGAAAAATATTGTTAGTTTCTTTTTGGTATTTTCTGGTTTAACAAGTATGGGTATGGTAAATAACATGCAACTTTGTATTTTTTGAGATAGCAATTTTTAGAATTTCAAAACAGAAGTTAAAGAGATGAGGGTAATAAGAAATACAATGAATTGTAAAGAAAAATGAAATCATAAGGACATAAACCACTGTAAACTCTTCCTTGCAAATTGAATTCTGGAGGAATTTGGAACAACCCACGAATAGACCACGTCACGATTCACTACTCCACAGATGCAAGAGATTATAGAAAAGATATGTTTTACTCATATGAGATATTCAAAATCTATCAAATCCTGAAACTACCAAGATGTGTGCACCCACAAGATGGATTTATCATTAAGCCCAAAGATAGCATCCTCCACACATTCATCATAGAATGGTAGATATGCAACAACAAACTCCAACTAAAGGTAGCACAAATTTGAAACACAAAAACACAAAGGGCTCTCTAAAAATAAAGAATAATGCAAGCATACATTCAATAAATTTGCATAGATAGTGGTAATTCACACACCATGAATGAAGCACCCAATGTAGATCTTTATTGTATTAAGAAGTTAGCCCTTTACATTGCTTTTTTATTACAATATATAGATTTTTGATCTACAACTCTGATTTTCAGAGTTAGGGCATCAGAGAGTCTAAACTAGAGAACAAAATTTAAAACTAGAACTTTGCGGAAGGGAAACTACTGCTAACTGATACTATATAATTCACATGGATTCTTAAGCCCATTTACAATCCATTTTCTCATGCAAAGAGGGAAAAATCTGCCAAAGAAGAGAGAGAGAGAGAGAAAGAAGGTAAGTTCCTTCTGTGAACTTGGAGTCTTCTTCTTGATTATGGTGGTTCTTCTTGGATTCTTCATATGAGGTTGTTACTAGCAGTGGGAACTGGTAGGAGACCCTTAGTTCCCCTAAAATGAACTCAAGTTGTCCATTAATCTGATCTGGAGTCTAACTAGTGTTTGAAAAAGTGACCTCACTGGAAACCCCCAGTTTTTTGGACCTTGACCTCTACCCTAAAACTTTAATGCCTTTAAAATTTCCCAAGTGCTTTTCAAAATCTTCAAACTTGGAGGTCCCAAAACTTTGGACTTGTCATGGGCTGAAAGGCCAAAAAAACTTGAAGAGGTCGAAAGGCCAAAATCTTTGAAGGATGAAATCTTCAAAGGCCAAAAGGTCAAAAAGAATACTCCTTGCTTTCGAGGCCGAAAGGCCGAAATGTCAGAGGGCAAAAGGCCAAAAACTCTACCTTAGTATAAATTTAGCCAAGTGTGAAAATATTGCCCCATCCGCCTGGTAATTGGACCTTGGATCTTTATCCAGGAAATACCTCTGGGTGAGATATCTAGAGCCTCTGCACTATCTCTTGAACTTCTTCAAAATTTATCTCTTTCCTTCTTATCTTGGTGACCCTTCATTCTTGCTTCTTTCTGAAGATAGTTAATTCAGAAGTGAAGAATGTGATCTCTTCTTCATGCTATGACATTCTTTGTATTTCCTCTTTCAGGTAAAATAGTTTCTATAGGGCCTCCTTGGTATTAACTCTAGCTAGAACATTTTTGAACTATTGGACCACCTCTTTAGATGGACGTAGAGCCTATTTATTTTCATCCTGATAGACATTGAGGTTGACCCCTGTGAAGAAAGTATCTATATCTTTGATCCATTTTATTACCTCCTCTCGCTTGTCAGCTATAAGGCTTAGTGTTTCTTGTAGACCTTAATTATTTTGGTCATTTGTTCAGTCCATGTCTTAAATTTTTCCAATTCTTTGCCTTCATAGACTTTTACCAAAATTTGGAAGCGTTTCTTTTGGATTATCTCCAAATCCTGGAGGGCTGCTTGCCACTTAATTACCTCTGAATCTATACCCCCATCATTTTCCACCAGGTCAATAAGTGAATTAAATTCAACTAATATGGTCCAGTATGGCCTAAATACCAATGGAATCGCCTTCTCTCTGAATTCTTTGAATTCATTTCTCCAATAGGCGCTTGCCTGGATGAAAGAGGGAGTCAAACCTGCCGGCAAATCTGGTGTAGCCCTTTTATCAAGCATGGCTTGTAATGAAGCCTCTGAACAATTTGGGTCAATAGGACCCACCATCTTTTGAATGTACCTCTTTAGAGATTCATTTTGATCTATCAGGGATTTTATGGTCTCTTCATCCTTGTTCATGAACCCTAGAGCATGCTTCAGCACTAAAGTTGCAAGTGTCTTGCTCCCTTCTCTGGTAGGTTCACCCAAATCCACCTCCCTGAATGTATATCCTTCTGATGAGCCTATTGTCTGAGAAGTTCTCGGGGGTGGGATATCTATCTGGGCTTTCTAATAACCCCCAGTGTCCTGAGTCACATATGACATGGTCCTTGTAGGTACATTGATTTTTTCCTAGTGGAAGGCTTGCCTCACAGAGGTCTTACTTGCATCCTCTCCATCCAATTCACTTGTGTAAGTTCTCTTCCTAGGTTGTATCTCCTTGGTAAACCAAGTAGGTTTACTAGATGCAGTTACTGGCTCATATGGAGCAGCATGGAGAATTGAATTTAAGCCTTGTGACACCGGAGTTATCTCCTATTCGGATTCCTTCTCCTACCCCCCTTCTTGTTTTCCTTCTCCTTCCTTCATCCTGTCCCTTTATGTATCATGTTATATTTCTCCTTCTTCCTTCTCTTCCTCCCCCTTTTCTTGTTTAGTCACCACATTCTCTCTTTCTTTTTCCGAGCCTTTATTTGATGAAGAATCAATTTATACTTCTACTCTAAGACCAGTCATGGCCTCCAGTGTGGCCTGGGAAGGTGGTGTACCTCCATAATTATTGCTTCTTTGGAAATCTGGCTAGAGCATGGTGAAGGGACTAATGTTGAGGGAATAAGTGTTGGTATTATTGGAGTGGGAGATGAGGGAATGGCAGTTGTAGAAGGAGGCGAAGTTGGTGTAGGGGTAGGTGTTAGAGTTGGAACCAATGGTGGTGGAGTAAGAATTGGAGATGGTAGGGAAGTCGATAAAGTAGGTATATGAGGTGGTAGAGAAGTTGGTGGGGTAGGTATGTGAGGTGGTGGAGTTGAAACAGAACTCCCTCTAGCTACATTGTATGTTTCTATACTTTGAGTTACCCCACTATCTTGGGTCTTAGGCCTTGGAGTAGAATTAGAGCTTACTTGTAGAGCAGGAACATTCATCGAAGGATTGGTGAAGTGGACCAGTGGTGGACTGAGGGTTACCTGGGGTTGTATGAGAAATGGTCCCCCAGTGTCTGTATCCTACCTGTGATCTAAATAGTCTTTGAGTCCTTCAAAATTAGATATCATGAACTCGTTAGACCCCAAAGCATCCAATAGATTATCCTACTCTTTAGGATCTTCTTTGTGTTTCTTTGTAACCTCCTTTTCTCTCCTCTTTTGCAACCTGGTCTTCCAGACTAGGGGCTCACCTACTTCTTCCTCCTTAGACTCTTCTTGTATAGTTTCTAACCATAGAGATTCAAAACTCTTCTTCCTCTTATATGTTTTCTTCTCAGCAGTGGTGAGAGATTAGCCAAAGGTAGATGGGCCTTCACCTGATAGGGGTTGTGATGACCCTATTGGTGGGTCAATCTGGCCTGTCATTCTAGTTTTCTTGGGCCTAGGATTAGATCCATATTCAACTAGTCGTTCATGACCATACACAGTTCTTGGCTTCTGAGGGGGAGCTTTCTTGTACTTAGGAACTGTGGACTTCTCCCCTTGCTATTTTTCTACTTTCCTTGAGGGCTCCATCAATGCTTTTACTGGGATCAGACTCATCTTGTGTGGCTTCCTAATCTAACCTATTGTGGTCTTTATCACATGCCTCACCCGGAAGGCCATGTCATCATTTTCATCACTTTCCACCTCTGCGTTCACTATTGGTCGATCATATATCTTGTCTTTTGTGTAAATGTCATCTAAGACCTCATCTGAATCACATCCCCAAACTTTTGAGGAGATAGGGATCTCCAAAACCTCTTTTGCCAGAGCGAGGTTCATTCTATAATAGTCTTGGATCCTAACTTCATAAACATCTATCTAGTTTGTCTAGTGGTCCTCCAAGAGTGGCTCATGTACATAAAACTTGCCAATAATGTGGTTGTAGGTACCTATGGGGTCAAAGTGGGCTCTTACTATGTTGTAAATCTATAAGGGACAGCCATCCCATTCAAAATCTAGGGATTTGCAAACCTTTATGTCTTGCAGTGTATATGGTCCCAAAGAGATGGGAAAGTCCCAACAGTTCTTCTTCTTATGCTTTATGTGCTTGTATGCATCTATGAGATGCCTGCCCATCTCTAGTATGATTATCCAGTCAGATGGATATCTGGGAAGCTTCTTTGGTTGTATGGTTGACCCAGCTATCTGAATGTACGCGAAAGTTCTAAATTGAATAAAATAAGCCCCAATAGACCTAACTTTAGTGGCGGCCTCCTCTAACATCCTTTTAGCAAAGTCACCCTCAATGGATCAGATGACTACAAATATAAATGCATCGTTAACTATCCTGTAGTCAGGGGAAACTTCTGGCACATTCTCTCCTTTTACCAGCTGTGGGTATACAAGGTGGGGCCATGCATTTGGATCAGTTAGACTTCCCCTCTTGGTGAGGCCGGGATAATCCACCCGTGCAACTAGTAGATACACCATGTAATTGCTCATGTAAAACTTGGGATTATGCCTTACTGCTATCAATTTCTTGTCCAAGTTGTCACTGATAATGGTACCCCAATCGAATCTTGCCTTAGATTCCTGGATCCTCTCGATCAATAGGACCATCCAGTGCTCAAGCTGAGTGGATTAAGGTAATCCATATACCTAGCTTATCAATGTTATAGCTGCCTATATGTCATCTTTCATATAGCCTCTTCAGAGGTCTATCTTGTCTAATTTGTTCTTAGGAAGTAGCTGCTTGAGGTAGTCTTTATTCATCATCTCATGTATTTCTTTCTCCCTGTTGCCAAACCACTTGGTCCCCTTTTCAATACAAAAGTCATAGAACTTGTCTATGCCTTTGTGAAGGTGGAAAACGTCCTCATTGACATCAAGCCTAAAGTCTAGTACCACCTGATCCTCTGATTTTATTACCACCCTCTTATCTGAATCATAGTGATGAGCTAGGGTGATGATCAATTCTAAAGATGAAACAACCACTGGGTGTGCGGCTGCATTCACTAGCCCAGATAGGAATAATGCAGTGCAATCATTGGATCTATATGCTAGCTGGGAGCACTGAGTTAGGAATTCATTCTAATCTACATTCCTAATATTGGTATTTTTTATCTCACTGTGCTTGTTTCCCACCTTTGAACTAGGGGGATTCCCCTTGTATTGATACTTCATTGGGGAGGTTGTCTTTGGTTCAGTCATTCCTGCAAGAAAAAACAAATATCAGTAGCTTATTGAACAGGAAAAAATAATTTAAATTAGGAAAGCAAGAAAAGAAAGTTGTATAAATAGCTAAGTGTAAGTTTTCACACTTTCGGGGTTTCGGACACCAAAAACTAGTTTAGAGGCTAAACAGTCTGAAAGTTTGAAAAGGTTTATTGGAAGGACAAAGTCCGTCGGACCTTTCGGGCTCTGAAACTGAGAGGTGTTTTCTTGTGGAGGTCGAAAGTCCAAAAAATGATTAGGAACTCTGAAATTCCAAATGAAGGTTTCAGGAACTTCACTTTTGGCCTTTTCGGACCTTCAGTCTTTCGGACCTTTTAGATGTCCAATTGGCCAAAAAGTGTGAAACGATACTTAGCAAGATTTGAAGATCCATTTTTGGCCTTTCGGAGGCCAAAAACCTATGGCAAGGGTCGCTACCGATGAAATAAAAAAACCCTAGGTTTGACAAGGAGGGACATCCCTATTGAAACATGAAGGTATAGAGGCCCGACGAGACAAAGAAACAAAGCACCCTAGGCTAGATAGGCACTAGGCGCAAAAACAAACCCTAGACCTAGACCCGAAAACATGAAGTGAAGGTAAGTGAGAAGAACCTACCTCAAATGAACTAGGAGAAGGAGGACAACCAGGTGGCGTAGAAGCTGAAGAAGTCGACAAGGAGGAGCAGACAAAATAGCGGGTAGAAGAAAAAATGAAAAGTGATTTAAAAAATGGAGGCCTCTTCTATTTATAACCCACGGGATGACATCAGTGGCTTCGGGCCTTTCGAACTCCGAAAGGCCGAAAATGTCAGAGGAGAAAGAATTCTTCAGCCTTTTGGTGTTTTTAGAATTTGAAAACATAAAAAGGGCTGGGTCTTCAGCCTTTCGGCCATTTTGGCATTTCAGAGTACCTAAGTCCTCCAAAAGGCTGAAAGGGCCGAAAGGCCAAAAAAGGCTTCTTCCTTCCTCTGACTTGGTTTCAGCAGATTTCTTTGGTGGCTGACTGAATTTCTACGAGGGTCAGACATGACAAAAGGAAAAAGACAAAAAGGGGGGTCCCCATGGTCAGAGGACTGAAAAATGGGGTGTGTGTTGTGGACCCACAATAGTACATTTTGGCATGTGGTTGACTAAATACCCAAGTTTACTCTGGTTTAACCATCTAATCAGTTCATTACTCCTAATCCAATTTGTTAATGGGATATTTCATTACATCAATATCTAGTACGTTAATTAAGTCCCTTATTGGTTAAACATCACATTGAATCTGAATAATTAATATTTGACGTATTTAATTATCCCTAATAAATTTGTCTTTAGAAACTCATTTAATAGGGTTTGAAAAAAAATAAGAAAGTTAATTAGTTTACTAAGTTTAATTTAGTTATGTCTCACCCCTAAATTAGTTCTCATTTCAATGTAATCTACACCCCTTTGCAATTATAAAGTCCTAACATTGTTGGTTGATCAAACTATTATTGAGTTCTAACTATTATTTAAATTTCAAATACCTCCATAAGTAATTAAAGTTGATGATTAACTATAAAAAATTTCTAATTAATATATTTGAATGTCCAACTTTTTGTTTAATTGATGTTATTCCAACTACAATATTAAAACACTAATTAACTTGGGTTTAAGTAATACATTTAAAATTACCTAGAAATAAATTGAATGTTAAACTTGGTCGACTAGGTTTATGTTTAATTTATCACTCAATATTTCGTTAATTGTAACTTTAAACTACATTTTAATAAGAATGATATATTAATTCCAAAATAACATTTTTCCTTATAAGCCCCATCAATTAATCAATCCTCTATTATTTAACTCATTTATTTACCATTAATCAATATGAATTTTCAAGTTTAGATACAATAAAAATAAGAATCGAAAAGTCTCAATTAATGGGAAAGGAAGTTATTCCCCAGAAAAGACTTCCCACTAAATGGGATTTAAATAAACTAATATAATATTGTTATATCCTTTTATTCCCAAGTTTCCAAGCCCAACCCTAACCCTAATTTCAAAATTAGGGTCTTGGGAAAATTTTGATTACCAAAATAGAAGAATTTTTCCATTTTTATAGCTAATCTCTCTCTCTCCTCTCTTCCTATTCTGAAACCCTAGCCTCCATTTTTTTTTTTGTGTGTGTGTGTGTATGTTTGTGAATATTGTAAGTTTCATGGGGGGAGATCTTTGTGGAAGGAGGTCAAGTTATATATATATATATATATATATATATATATATATATACACTTGTGTATATATTTTTTCATATATATAACCAAGGTGGTTTTCAGTGGCATTTTAAAACCCTACTCGGGCAGCAATTTTGTTGCAGGAGGCGGCGTTATTTTTTTTGTACGCCGTAGAGCGGCGTTTACAAAAAAGCGGTGGGGGAGTCTGGTGAAGGGTTGGACCACTACCTCCTGTGGCGGGCCGCCACCTTACAACCCCACCACAGTCAATGGCCCCCATGCTACTGTTATGGTAGCACCGCAGGTATGGCAACCACAGGGCGGGGGAGGTCGGCTCTCCCTGTGACTCCCTTACAAAAGGGTCCACGAGGGTGGGGCTTCGTCCCACCCTCATTCTCAGAGTAATTTTTATTTTATTTTATTTTACTAAAACATTTAAGTTAAATGTTAAAGCATTATTTTATATGCTTTTTTCTTTTTTACTAAGATTTTATATGTATATATACACATGCATATAAATCTATGTATATACGTATGAGCATTCTAAGTTTTTTTTACTTATTAAATCATAAATACAAGTATTGCTTCCTAATCCCAATAAATGTAAATATTCTATATGCACAATAGGGTAACCAGGTATTTTTTTTGTTACAAACTTATTCCCATTAAGTAGGTTTGATTTTTTTTTGTATTCTACATACACGTATTTGCAATATAAAGAAAATAAATTTTTATATACATTTGGTGAACATGCTTTTACATTTAGGCTTTTAAATAAAGAATCTAGGGCACACATAAGATCAAATAAACTTTCTTTTAGCTGTTATAAAAAAATCAGAATCTACAGATTTACACTTTGCCTTAAAATAAATTTTACAACTATATTAGATGCTATGATTTTTATAATGCCATATTATAGAAATTTACACAATTACTTTACAACACTAAATTTCCAATAATAGATGCGATATTATTTCTTTGAAGACAATCTCATTACAAAACAACAACTGAATCTTCCAAACATTTGACTTTCTTTCTACTAAAACTTACAATAGACATCAAGATGTTACATTTTCAACTAGAAATTTCATAATACAATAATAATCCTACTAGAAATCTTACTACAAAAAAAAAACATACATTTATTCCTTTTTGATACATAGGCTTGAAACACATGGGCATATCCACATGGGTTTTCTCATCTACACAAAATACTCCAAAACACAAGTCTCGTCCTTTTTGTAAGCTATCTTTCTTCACGAGTCCAATCCCTAAACCTGCAAGCATACAAATAGATTGACCATAGAGGCTCACCTCCCAACCTAGGCCTTTACAAGGCTACCCCCAAGCTTGGGGAGCCAATTATGGATGGGAAATAATCATTGTACACAACAACACATATATGCAACCATGATAAAACATTGAACTCCCAAACCCTTGGTTTCACAATGGATCACGTAAGACCCATGAAAAGGGGTGAAAGTGGAAAATGAACATGGTACTCCAATATGCATTGAAGTTCTCATTAGTATTCATGCATTCAATATGGACAGCTGGTAATAGAGTCACAAATAGGATAGTCGGTATTATCACCAAAGTATAGAGTTAGCCGACAACATTGATCAAGCCCAGAGTTAACCGAGTGTAGTGATAATCGAAGAGACAGACTTTACCGAGAAATAGACTACACCAAGCTACACAACATAACCAAGCTACACAAGTATAACCGAAAAAAAGTATAACCAAACAAAAGTATAACCAAGATACATAGAGTACACTGACTATCGAGAAACATCATTAACTGAGTGGAATAGAGGCTACATAAAAGTTTGTTATGGCACATCATTCTATGTAAAAACCTTTTTTCACACCCTAGATAATAGTTTACAACGATCGAGGAGAACATTAATTATAGATTTACAATATTAATTGTTTATATCTCCTATGTTTAGATGATCAAGGTAAATTATGTACACCGTTGATCTTAGGTTAGGGATGCTATTGTAAAGCCCTAGTAATTAGGTCTTAAAGTTTGATATATAATGTATAGATATCATTTTTTTAATGTAATGTTGATCAAGCAATGATCAAGTAGCCGCAATACTACGAACATCAAAGATCAGACAAGGGTTTTAGGACAGAGACTACATTGCAATAATCAGTTATCAGAACAAAGGAAAGGCTACAGAGAAGAATAGAGCAGAAGGTATTATCATTCACATTGAGGTTATATATTTTATGTACTTAAAGGATCTATATCAGCAATATTGAGGTTGTATATGTTTCAGGTCAAATTCTTGTTACTCTCTAACAATTGTAATAAACCCAAAAATCTCTTAACAGACTAGACTTAACCATCTTTTTGTAAATGTCTTAACCGAGTGCACACATAATTTGTATTACTAAATCCTCACATGAGGTAGATCTAATCGATCTCATTGTTACTCCTAACAGGGTAATATTACCAGAAGTGATCACTCTTTGTAAGCTTTGATAGGATATTTTATTATCTGTAGTAGTGAAGTTTTGTGGGTCTCATCCCCACCGCAGTTATTACCTTCTAACAAGGGTTTTCTATGAAACCAAAAAACTAGTGTCATGAGTACTTAATTTCATGTATGTGTATTGTTTACTTTACATGTATTTACATTTTATCAGTGATACTATATGTTTGGTGTATGCAATCTACTCAGTCGGTTATTCTAGAACAGTTGATTACAAAGATTAGTCTAAAAAATTTTAAGGGTATTTATTCACCCCTCCCCTCTCAGTAAACACCTCTCCATTATCCCAAAAATTGGTATCAGAGCTAGTTCTCATGTTTTTAAGGTTTAATCACTTAAGAGAAAAGATCTTACAATTGAAATTTATACACTTGATAAAAATATTGAAAATTAGAAGTTACAGTTGCAGATCCATGTTGAACAACACAAGGAAGCCAAAGAGAAACTCAAGGAGATGTTGATTAAGAGAAAGGACATGGCACTTCACTGTTGTGAGACTAATTATCATGAAGAAGAGATTCATGAACCATTTGACACATATGGATCTGAATCTAGTCGCATATCTGATGCATCTGAAGGAATCATATCAAAGCTATCTTAGAGCAATCAAAAACTTACTGAACAAGTGAAAGAACTACAGATCGGTCAAGATACACAAATTGTTAGAATGCTGAAAGTCTTGAATGATGCAAAGAAAGATGAACAAGATAAAACATGGTTGTTGATGACAGAATATAGACGACTAAAAATTTATAAGAAAAAGAATCTAAGATATTGAGACTTATTGAATATTACTTTGAGATCACTAATCAAGTGGTTGCTATGAATCATGAGGCTAACCGAGTGAATGCTGAACTTGCAAGAAGAATAGAATGTATTGGTGTATTGAAAGAAGAAAATGAGAAACTAAGAAATGAATTGAAGATTTTACTACAACATAATGAAGTGATTAATAGATCTAAATAAAGCACTAATAAAATGGATGAATTTTTTAACTATCAAAGAAGATTGAACAACAATACCGGATTAGGGTATACCGAGCAAGGAGAATCATAAAATCAAGCTGAACAAAGGGATGCTTACTCAAGTCTGAATCCTAAGAATCCATCTTTCCATCACTGTGGAAATTGAGGCCACACATCAAATGTTTGTAGAAGCAAAACAAAAGGTATTCCTAGAAACCCTCCAGAATTTAATGGTATTTTCTATAGTTGTAATAAACATGGAAATCAAGCACATGAGTGTAGATATAAGTTGAAAAACCCAAAGAAGAAACCATACATGGATAAATACTTCCAAAATTGCAACATGAATGGTCATACATCACAAGAATGTAGGAAGAACACAAAGAAAATTTGGAAGCCTAAAGGACAAGAAAAAGGTGAATCAACTGAGAAGACTAGGCAATGCTTATGCATGGTATTATAACACTTGGAGTAGTTGTAAAGAGTGTGATAAATATGGTCATATAGTAGAAAATTGTATGAGATAATGGCAAACCAAGTCTAGGAGTTGGTCAAACTCTAGAATGGCATGTTCTAACTGTCACAAAGTCGATCACTTAAGCAGAGATTGTGCAGGTCGAATAAATACTTATGGAAATGGAAATACAATTGAAGAAATTGTAAGGATCAAAAATCAAATGTGGAAGAAAGAATCAAATGATAATTTGGAACCAAGTACAATAGTTGGTGACACCTCATCTGATGGATTGGGTGGTTCCACCTATTATGCCCTGCATACCCATCCCTACATTTTGTTGGCAAAATGTTGGGTCCCCCTTTTTTTTTTTCTTTTGGCTTCTTTTTTTTTCTCCAGCCTGTGCCTCTACGCGGCCATTTTTTTGTTCCCTTTTGGTCTTCCTTGCTATAGGACCCGGTCCCTAAGTGTTTTGTTTCTTTGTGTCGGCCAGATTTTGGACTCTAGGATTCTTGTGTCATTGCTTCCTCTTTAGTTAGAGGGTGTGGTTGCATGGATTCCCTAGGCTCGGAGTCCAGAGGTTTTCCTTTTTCTTGGGACTTGTGGAAGGAAGTGGTGTGTTTTCACCTAAAAGGGTATAAATTGGGGTTCACTTGTCATTTTTTACATTTATCACAAACAAATTACCCTCAATGAATTAAGAGTGATTTGCACAATTTCACAGAGAGCTAAGTGTGATTTTCTCTGAGGGTTAACAGTGATTCAATGATTAAGAGTGCTTCAAGGTATTCTCTAGGTTCTCAGCATGCTTTTGGCATGTTGAAGCTATTCATTTGCAGAGCACCTCCCATACCCTTCCTCTCGCATTCTCTAGTTTTTGGGTAGGTCTGTCCTGCCCTTCTCTCTTTTTCTTTTCTATTTACTTTGTTCTTTCGCTTCTAGTTTTCTTTTTGTTTGTTTTATTTCTATCTTCTGGTCTTCATCATCACCTCCCATTAGTGGGATGGCTTTGCAGGAAGGTTGTCCACCTTCTGTGCACTATATGTTGTGTACATTTACAGATAATTTAAGTTTCTGTGTAAATAGTTGTAGAATAGTTTAGTTAGTTGTAAATATTTACGTAGATAGAAGGAAGGAAAGCACAGGATGAGCAGCCGACAATGGGGAAATTGGACATTTGGGAGCAACTATACCCCCAGTTTTCACTCTCCAAATGCCTCTAGTTACTCTTGGTGAATTGGTACCCCAGAATCCAACATTCAAAAAGGTGGTCTTCGCAGCACAATATCTAGATCCAGGCTAGACACCTTCACACCCTCCAGAAGATGTGCCATCGGAGGAGAATGTCTTGGTGGATAATGCCAAAGAAATTCAGAAATAGTAGGATATGGGGGAGAACCCCAAAGACATGGATACAGATGCCATAGGTGCTGGGGAAGGCGGGGTCCCTAACACTATAGATGAAAATACCACTAAGGTGGAAGAAACAGGGAATCCTAGGAGCGAAGAAAAGGGGTCCACCGAGACTATAGATTTTGAAGAAGTGCGGCCAACCCCAGAGGAAAATCCTAGTATCTAGGACCTAGCCATAAGACCACCCCTACCACCATAGTGGCTGGTAGAGTCAAGAAAAATGAAGGCCTCAGTAGCAGTGAGAGCTCCCCTCTCTCTAGCTAAAATGGTGGCCCAGAACCAAGAGGCTCAGAAGCCTAAGAGGTCCCGAACCCTCCATACCCTTAAGACCGGTTGGGGAGGAAGTACCATCATAGTAGTAGTGATGCCTCCCCTAGGTTCAGAAGTGGTAGCAGTAAGAGCCAAAAAATATACAATCACGAAAGTTCCTCTCAGGAGGAGAGACAAACAGGGAGAATTAAACCTGTTAAAAGAGGCTAGCCAGGCGATTGAGGCCCGATACGAAAAACAAGCCTAGAAACTAAAGGAGACAAAAGAAGAAAACACCAACCTTCTCAGGCTTCTTACAGAGTTGACACAACCATTGGCTGCAATTCCTTCAAAGGCTTCTACATTCAAAACACCGCTTCCACAGGGTGATATAGATGCATTGAGAATGATGAAAAAGAAAGCGCAAGAAGTAGATAACTGGGTGGTTGAGTAGGTGGGATCCATAAGGTACTTCCTAATAGCCACACTCCCAGACCTCCATCAAGACACTAACATCTTTGGCCTGGTGAATGACGTCATTTCCCAGTGGGAGTGATAGATTGAAAAATACGAAGAATGGATAAGTGAATTAGAAAAAATATGAACATCAGAGAAGATATCATCACAGAGACAATAATTTTGGGAGAAGAACATTATGGGTTCCTCCGGTTCCAACACTCTAGACTTGGTCTCAAAATCGAGACAAGTAAGCAACTAGTAGTAGCCTTAAAGGATAAAGTCTCATCAATTGAAAATTATTTAAATTTATATGCGGCATTTGTTACAAGGGTTTCGGTATTCGATCCCTTCAGCACTGCAACATGCGCTCCAGTGGATTTTTTTATGAGAAAATTTGATGAAATAATGGATTCACAATTCCAGACTCTCAGAGATTTTGATGCAGCGAAGATGTCGCATTTGTCCCGCATGGTGCTCCAGGCCCATGATGCAGCAAAGGTGGGGGTAGAGTTTAAAGAGGGTGCCCAGGATGTGGGCAAATAGTTGGAGGTGGCCAAAGAGTTCCAAAATTGTATAAAGGAGATAGATGAAGAGGGACTCCTCCAAATCTTGGAGGCATTCAAAGGAGTATAAGTCAATAAAGTCCTCTGGTCTCCAAAGATTTTTACCAACAGGGAAAAGTTTTGCAAATTTTTTATTCTTTGAGTGTAAGCTCCTGGACTCTGAAATTTTGGGTCCAAGTTTTGTATTCATTCATAGTGATCTATGTCAAGGTTCCCCAAAGCTGACCGATCACTATCAAGAAGTTATTAAGGGTCAGAATATAGGTGATCCAAATAAGGATATGTCAGGTGGAAGAGATGTTTCTGATAGATGATTCCCCCAAGGCACCTCCCACATTAATTACCCGGTGTGCATCAAAGATAAGGAGCCACAATTCACATTTATGAGGCATGTAGCCTAGGTTTCTAGGACAAGCAGATTTATTCCATAATTACATTGGCTCTCTTCTCTAGGATGATTCTTCTAGATTTCTCCTCTATCTTCTTTTTCTATTTTGTCAGACCTCTGCACATCTAGAGGTGATTGTAAGTAGTGCATGTAGTACTCTCCACTGATAATGTATTATATTTGGCAAGTGTATAGGTAGATTAGGTCAAGTTTTAGGTCAAGTTTGTGTATAAATAAGAAGTCTGACGCCATAACAAGGGTTGAAAAATTTGATGATTTTGCAGTCCAGCAGTAATAGAAGCATATCATTTTTGAGTTCATAGAATTTTTACTTTCAGTTGTTTTCTTAGTTGTTCTCAGTAGCTTAGAGTGCTCCCTTGGAGCCATGAATGTACTTGGTAGTGATGCTAGAATATTTTCAAGACAATGAAAGGAGGAACATCTTATGCCCATGTGTTGTTTTTGTTCTAGTCTATGAAGTTATCAAACATCTTTTATGCAACATGTTTTCTTATGTCCTTTGATCCTATGTTTTAGTTTAGGTTAATGATCTTATCTCCCCTTGTTGTTTAATGCATATGAATTGTTGGTTCATTGTGTATTTGGTATTTAGTGTAGTTTCTTGCATTGGAGCATTGTTTGATGTTTGAATATATATTTCTCAACTATAGGTATAGATACACATCTAACCCTGATCGATCTTTTGAGTTTTCTTTAATAATCCAAATGCTTGCAGGAAACCCCATCCCTTTTAGAAATCTGTGAGAAGATTAGTAAAAACCATATATCCCTTCAAACAATAGTCACCTGCCCAAATTAGCTCCCCAGCACCATCAAGACCCAACTACTAGGTGCTTGGAGGCTAGGAGAATTCATTCTCTGGTAAACCTCTTCAGGCGGAGTTGGTCGGTACCCCGATACCTGGTGACAACTTACCTATATTGGCAGAACCAGTCACAAAGTCCCGTCAACACCACTGTCTCCACCTGAGAAATACAAGCAGGTAAGGAACTATTTTTTACAAAGCTATATCTTACATCAATTCCTATATTCATTGCACATATGTCAAATTAGCATGAGTTGAGATGCACTATGGTATTATATTCTTGATTACTTTGATCTAGTTGAGTTGGTTAATATGTACCAAGTTAGAAATGCAAGTCGGTGAATATGTGAAGAGACAACCGAGTTGTTATGATAACCGAGTATATGTTATACTCACCGAGCTGAAGTATTGGCAGTATTAACAGAGCATAATGTTTGTTCACCGAGTAGTTGGTGAAGAGAATTTATTGCACTGCTCTAAGTCATTTTCTATAAATTTGATCGATGTGAACTCATTTGTTCACAATGTGATCACAAAGCAGAGCATAAAAGTTGAAAGAAAATTTGTAGTAGAGTTTTTTTGAGCATTCTACAAAGATTAAGATCACATTCTGAGCACACAAAGGTTATTCATTACGCATTCTTCTATTATCGAGTTATTCGAACTACATTCATGCAAACCCTAAACTAGAAATCATGGTGTCCACATCTCCAACTACAAAGGTAAAGATGGAGAAGGATAAAAATATTGTTTTAGTAAAAAAAATCCACCTACACTGAGCCAAACTACAAGATATATACATAGGTTGCAGCCCAGCCCGATGACAAAGGTGTATTTTCATCAATTCTACCTAGGGTTTTGTTGGTACAAGATGTACATGCATATATTCACTTCAAGATCAGTGAAATCAGGGATATAAAGCTGACTTCTACATATCAAAAATTATGCACAGATGAGAAGTTAAAGGATGACCATAAATAATTAGAGGTTAAAGGGTTAGCCAATGCCCTAAATTTCCCAAGTGTATTAAATACCGAGTGGATCCGCATTATTCTAAGATGAGTAGATGATGGAAAGCTATGGCTGAATGAGCCTAAAAAGATAGCAAAAGATGTTATTCATGTAGTAATAGGGTATCCAACAATAGATAAATCAAAATCCCCAAGGCACCTACCGAGAGTTGAAATAGAAAAGTCAACAGGAGCCGAATGGGAAAGGAGAGGTCTGTGTTAGGGCTATACAAATTTTTTTCAGCGCAAAAGATAAGTCATGTGTTTCAAAGATTTAAGCTAGGTTCTATGGTGTTTAAAACCCTATTAGTTGTTTTTTCAAGTTTTGGGTCATCAATCTAAAACCTTAAGGTTCTAGAGCTTGTTCTAATTTTAAGTTACTTTATTTTGTCACTTAAAGTATTATGAACCCATGTGTTTATTTTATCATTGGGCAGGGCCATACTTTTGTTTATCCTATAGATTTAACACTTTAATTATTTTATCCTAAGTCTAGATGCCCAGTGGACCTTTTTTAATTTACATCATGTGTCATGCAACTCCAATATGATCCAATGGATAGCGCAAAGCCTCAGTAAAAAGATGATCAAGATCTATTCATCAAGGCATTGCTCCTAATCGACACTTGTCATATGGTAGGCCTTGCTTAGAGATAAAGGATAAAGTAAAGATGATGTAACTTAAATTCCATCCAACGGTTGGCATAATGCCTTGTTGACAGGACTTTGTGAAGGTCTCGCCAATGGGAGATGAGTTGTCACCGAATACCGAAGTATCATACAACTTCACCTAAAGAGGCATGCGGGAGAGCTAGCTCTCCTGGCCTCCAAGCACCTAGTTGTTGGGTCACGATGGTGCAAGCCTAGCTAAGTTGGACAAGTGACTATTTATTTTGAGGGGATGGCTAGTTTTGACTCATCCACCTCTAAGATTTTGATGGTAATGGGTTTCCTGCAAGTAATCATTATATCTAGTGAAGAAAATAATAAAAAGATAGAATAGGGTTAATATAGATATCTAGCTATATCTATGACATAAATTTTCTTAGCATCAAAAAATTTCCAGATGAAAAGAAGTAACAAATACTGAACATATGCATACAATCTTCAACCACACGTATATCAATCGCAAATTAACATATTTCATTAAATCATTGCAAGAAATGGAACATAGGTCATAAGGAAGAATACATGGAAATCATTTGCTAATTCTAGGACCAAAAACAACACAAAGCATAGGGATGAATGGTGTTTCTCATTCTTTTATTAAATTCAAATCCAGCATCACTGGTAGTTACACTAGAGGCCCCAAGGGAGCATTCATCTACTCTGAACCTAAAACATGACAGGATTGCTATAAAACTCAAAGCTTGTATTACTAGTGGATAGTGAAATCATCAATTTTTTGACCCTTGTAATGGTATCAGACTTTGTATTTATAGAAAATTCTAACTACTTAAGAGGCTATCCCTATGATATCTATTTACATTATATTACAATATTTACAGCTGGTACTACCTTCCCTGTCAGAATTTCCCTAATATAATACAATCATTTGAGAAGAAAAGAGAGGAAAGAGAGAAAGATGCTCCAAGAAAACCATTCTTGGAAAAATAATCCTCATACATGCAGATGTGATGGAGCTTCCCTAAGAGACCTGGGCCATACGCCCTCATTCATTATTTTCTACACTTCATTGATTAGGTAGGCCTCTATATGCCAGATATTAAATGCTAGAATAGGGTCTCAGGACCCGGGAGGCGTCTGTAGTGAACTTTTGGGCCAATAGTGACTAGTCATGTCCAGAAGGATGATCATGGACATGACATCATACTGTAGATAGTGATCCGTCAGCTCGGGGGAGCTATCAACACTTATCACTAAAAAGAATACAAAATTGGGGGACCCAAAATTCAAGATCCCAGAGCTTACACTCAAATAGTAAATAATGCTTACGTATTGTGCTTCTGGTGAAGGATCTCCAGAGTCTAGGAAACATTATCAGCCTTTGAACTTCTTGTATGCCTCCAGAATCTAGAGTATACCATCTTCTTCTACATCCTTCAATCAATCCCAATGATCAACAAATCCTTCAAAATGGAGGCTGACATCTTTGGCCTTATCTTTTAACTCTGCAACCACCTTGGCTACATCATGGGATTTGAGTAACACTTGGGAGAGTTCCACCATGGTGGCACCACTAACATCCCCTAGGCTAGAATTGAGCCTTTCCCACTTCATTAAACTTACCACTTATATAATTGATGAAAGTATAAGTCCTGAGGCTGAGAGGTTCAGCCGATGTAATCTCCTAGATGAAGGCAGCATATTGGTCTAATGGAGTCCAGACCTCCTGTAGTTTCTCTTCTAATACTCATACCAATTGCTTGCCATTTTTTACTTTGAATGCAAATATAGAGTATTGATTCCAGAGGAACCCATATGATTTATCCCTTAGAATGCTTGTAATATTCATTATCTCATCTTCCCAGAGATTCAAAATCTCCAATGAGGTATCCTTCCAATATTCATATTTCTTGATCTCTCCTTGCCATTGGGAAATGGTGGCTTCTATTTGATTTACTAAATTATTTACCCAAAAAAATTTAGGGAGGGCCTTGGACAAGAATCTTCTTATGAACCCAACCTAATGGGAAATCCACTCATCCACTTCTAACGCCTTCTTCTTCATAGCTTTTAGGGAATCAACATCACTTTGCAGTAGTGGTGTCCCAAAAATTGAGGGTCTGGGTGTTTCGGAAGCAAGGGGGCACACTAATTCTATTAGGAGTCCCAAAAGATTGGCATTGGTTTCTTTCAACTCCTATATCTTATGAGATTGCTTCTCATACCAGGTCTGAATAGCCTGGCCCACTTTTTTTAGGAGGTCTAATTCCCCCTTCTGAGTTCTTTTACCTAGAGACACCTCCGTGATCACCTATTCTTTGAAAGCTACCTCAGAATCCTCTTTTCCTACTGAAGGGGCAACAACTCTTGCCACAATATTGCCATATGGGGCCCTTCTAGTGTTGTTAAGGGTATAATCCTTCTTGGGCTTCTTAGGAACTTGGCTCTCGGCCAACATTTTGACAAGTGACAGTGGATCTGTGATGATGGTTGGGGATTTTATTTTACGGGATTCCACTAGTCACTACAGTGGGGAAGCTGGCTTGCCTACTAATATCCCTAAACTTGGAGTGCCTCCAAGGTTCAGCTTAGGTCCCCCTCCAAATGTATTGTCCACTATGTCAATGGGGTCCTCACTTGGGTGCTCTTTTTCTCCCTCCTCATCACCCTCTGGAATGTTTTCGATAGGTGGGCTATGTGGTGGAGGAGGCTAAGGTAGCTCATTCAAATTCACTTGTTGAAATATGGCCAAAATTTATCAACCATTGTTTTCGGTGGCACCAACAAACTTTGCTTGCCAATGAAGCCCAGGGGTACAACGTTAGAGGTTACAATTTCTCCCAAAGGTCTGGTTCCCTCTTCATCTAGCACCTGCTCCATGACTAGTTCATTCTCTTTTTCTTATGACATTTCCTTTTCTCCTTTGGCCTCTTCAGGCTCGAGCTCATCTTCTTCTTGGGCCACCACAGCTTTTGGCCCTGTTGACTCAAGTATGGGAACATCAACTTCTTATTTCATTGTCTCTTCTATGGTACAATCAACCATACCTTACAGTTCTCCGAGATCACCCACTGGGAAGAATTCATTGACATTGATCTATTCTATCTCTGGGGGACTCTCTGGATGATCCTCTTTCCTAGAGGAGGAAGAGGAGGAAAGTACCTCAACCTCAGGTTACATCCTCGGGCTGTAGGCTTGCATCTTTATTTTGCAGGGACCAAATTGCCTTTTGTTTCTTTCTTTTGAGTGGCACTTTGGGTTCTATAGTTTCCGTTGTTGTTGCAATTTTTGATTCATATGCTACACTCAACAAAATAGCCAGGGACAGAGAACCTCCTGGCAGGAGACAAGAGCCTACTAGGGTAGCTCCAAGACCAAAATTCACTCTAGAGTTTTCTATGTCAATTAATTTCTTGGAGTGCTCCAAATTTTCACCCAACTGCTCCATCAAGGGGGCCAAAATGGGGTCTGAGACCTGAGGTGGGGTGCCAAATTTCTTCCAACCATGGGCTTTGGATTTCTCTGGGGCCCAAGAACCTAAGGCTCCCACAAAATTTTTTCCCAACCAGACACTCTTTAAGTAGACCTTCTCAAAATAGGAGTGGCTACACTCAATTGTTGCTCTCAAGATGGCCTTGACATCCAAAAATTTTGTCATATCCCAATCCACCAGAGGGAGTTCCACCTTATCTATACCTGTATTTTTATACTTAGGATCCTCTTGGGGCATAATATCTAAAAAATTCTATGGGAATGTCCAGAGCTTGAGATATTCCATCATCCCTATTATTATCCTGGTGTAGTGTCACCTATGGACATCATAATCATCCTGGTAGTTGGCCCAAAATTCTTCTTTGTGTCGAACATGGGGGTTTACCCCCTTTGGCATCAACCTTGCCAATCGCCCAAGGGGATCATAATCCTTGCGGGTGAAATAATATTTTTCCAAGCTGAAGCTACTTAGCTCAATTTTTACTTCTTAGTCCACAACAAGGGAGCAAGAGTATTCCCTGAAAATGAAAGGGAAGATTGGGTTAGTAACCTTCTTGAGGGAAGTCAAGGCATGAGCCTCCAAAATATGCCTACAAAACTCTAGAAAAACTATCATGTCCCCATAATATTTGGGTAACAGGAAGGGTTCTCTGGAGAATCTGGATACCCGAATCTAAGTGTACTGGGAAAACTGGATGAAGTAACTCCCCCACACACCAATTAGGCTCATGGCCTACATGGATAATCTAAATCCTTGTTCACCAGTAATTTCCATGATCCCATGAAAGATGAAGGTATCATTCACTCTATAAAAATGTGGGAAACTCTGGTCCCACTAAATTTAGGGGAAGTGACCCCATGGAGAAACCTAACCAGGTCCTTCCATGAGAACACCAACCATTGTTAAACCTCAGATCATGGCCAAAGGACACAGGAAGTCATGCAGAAATTTTTCTCTATATCGGCCTTCCTCATATGGATGTCTACATGTTTGACAATGATTTCAGTCTAGTTGAAGAGTTCCTTGTTGGTGGTCATACCATATAAGATATAATACATCCACGGGGAGAATTCTTGGGCATGTGGCTCCCTGAAGATCCTACATAAGAATATAATTCCCACCTAGATAGGCTCCTTAAAGTCAGAGAGATGAAGTTTTGTCTGTATCTTGTTGTAGTCCTAACGCGGACTTTTCAGCCATTATGTTTTGAGGTGGTGATGTGCCATGTCTTCTACGTCCTCATACTATTGGAGGGTCTCAGTCTTGGTGAGAGAAAAAACTCCTACAAATTGCAGGATATGCCACCCTTTGGCAGTGGCGTCATGGTCCAATGTGATGATGGACACCGGGAATCTAAGGGTAGTGGGGGAAACTAACACAACATCCATACTGCCTTAGTGATAACCCCTAGCCAAGATCAAAATTGTCTTTGGCACGTGTACTGAGCATGGAAAACCAGCTTCTTGAATAATTCCTGATGTCACAAAGTTAACTAAGATGGAGTCATTGGAGCATCAAAGTTGATGGATTGTTTGAATAAGGCCCAGCAATTCGGCCCAGGTACCGACATCCATGTCGGTGATCTCTTTGAGAGTAGACTCAATTCAGGACCCATGGATTGTCTCATTATTTTTATATTTCTAGGTTAGTGGAAGATTTTTCAATGTCCTCTCTATCTTGTTCCTCTTGCTGGTGCCTATGGAGGCACTATGGAGTTCCAAACTTTCAGGAGGTGTGGATCCTGAAGCCATTTCTTGCTTTCTTTGAACTATACTTGCAAACCAAACAATTGTCAATATATAAACATTAAAAGGTTCCAAATTATGGAGGTGCTGAGAGTGACTTTTCCTTTTCACCTAAAATAGAGAAACATTAAGGCATCCTAGATGGGATCATATGCTCATAATTTAATACTATTTTTACACATGAACATTTCTTACTTACCAAGGATCTATCGATGACCCACAAGGAGTCACATGAGGTAAAAAAGGTCATGCTTACTAACATACTTGACATTAACTTGAAAAGATAACAATCATTAGTGATAAGATAGGTAGCCCTGTTGTTGTACTCTAACACACGCATGTCCAATCCACTGAGTAATGACATTTAATGGACAATTGTATTGTTGCGAGTGGCATGAATGCCACTTGGGACATATTTTGAATGCTTGATCATGAAAATTTATTAAACCATTAAGGTGGAAAGGATGAAGGAGAGAGAAAATGCTAACAACCTTTGAATGAGCTGGCCTCTGCAACTAGCATGTTCATCACCTTGATGTCTAAGGCTGCACCAACCAAGGTGGTGAACCTGGTTACTGGGAAGACATGGCCTAACAACCTCGTAAAGAATTAGGATGATCAAAGGTCCCTAGGAACTTATTTCAAAAAACCCAACTAGGAAGACCCCTTAGAGACACCATGTCTCTGAGAGGGAAAGAAAATGGAGTGGTGCAGACTCACAAAACTTCAACAGACAAAATGGAACCTACAACGAGCTACCAGAAATAGAAGAATCAAACCTACAATTCTCACAAACCTAAATTTACAAACAATATACAAAGACTAAGCTCTATAAGGAATTTATAGGATATTAATAGAATATACACACAATTTACATAGCCAAAACCAGGAAAATTTACAAACTTTTTGGCAGGAAGCAACCAGTATTTACAAAATTTACAACCCAATGAGGTGAGCATCTCTTCTCCCAAGTTGGACGGCTACCAAGGGAGGAGATTCACTAGGCTCAAGGAAAATGTCATGCTGGATGGCAGACGCAACCATGAGATGAAAAATAAATGATGAACACATAGATAGATAGAAAGCACACAAAAACCAACAAAAACAATGAGAATCTCGCAAAGAAAGAAGAAAACAAACAAAACACAGAGGAAGAAGAACAAAACAAGAACAAAGGGAAAACCCATGAGTCTACCTAAACCTTGAAATTCTAAATGGAGATACTACAAACCACTTCACTCTGTCACCTAAACACTCCACCAAAACCAACGAATGCACTTCCACACCTTCTAGCTCATACGTCTCAGCTCAAGAAACAAATCGCTTCACTCTCCAAAAATATTTCCAGAAGGTAAAAAAAAATTCTGATAAGTGTAAAAATGACAAGGTAAAAGGCCTTAAATAATGCCTAAGAAAGTGCATTAGTTACAAAAAGTAACTTTGAGAAACACGTCGGCAACTAGGGTCCAGACTAAAACATCTAACAACCATTGATCCTTAAAGAAAGGGAAAACAATCATCGGGCATGAAAGATTCGGAATCACCTACTTGGGAATGACACTCCGGGATATGGGTCCCAGAGGAAAAAATAGACACCAAAGAAAGGAAAATACTGGATGGGACTTGAAGATCATGGAAGAAACAGGGAACCAAACCAAAAAAAAAAGAAAAGGGAAAGGAAGTAGAAAACCAAAAAGAAAAGGAAGAAAGAAAAAAGAGGGAACCCGACATTTTGTACACAAAATGTAGGGATAGGTATGCAGGGCATAACAAATGGTGATTTGTTGGGACAGATGCCTCGTGCATGTGAGAACTCTAAAACTTTGGTTAAAATGATGGGATCCTTACCATCACCAGAGAAGTGTCATCATGACATGACTTTGAGAACCGGGGATACTTTCTGAGACTCAGATATTGATATTTTCAAATATATCTTAGCCTTCAAATGAAGGGATGGTGGAGGAACCTGGCTAGAGAAAACACACTAACATAGCAGAGTCAGTGCATGAAGGGTACTTCATCACTTCCTGGGGTCAGGACCTTCTATCATCCAACTTCTTTCATTTCTTTTTCTCTTTTTTTTTTTGTGGATAGGGGGTAGGGTGGTACTTCTTTCACTAGAGTCCTCAAGCTTAGCTTTTTATCATGGAATTACTTCTTTCACCTCGTCATCCTGTTGATTACTGAGTGGAGCAAAAAGGCCAAACCTACAGGGAAACACCTTTGCAAGTTATCTCTTTCATTTAGGTGCCCCTCGCTGAGAGTGTAGTCGATCTACCTTTCTCTGAACCCTTTTTTTCTTTGAATTTAAGAAATTGTCCTTTTTAAAATGATAGTCATCTTTTGTTCTTCCAAGGAGAAACATCAATACCTAGCTTAGAGAAGATTCTTTGATACTCGAAGCCTCATGCTAGGAACTTCCTAGGATGAGGATAAGGTCAACCTTCATTCAACACCTAGTTCAGGACCACTAAAATGCATGAGGAGAATCTCTTAGCTTGTGTGACCGTTATTCTATGCATACCAATCTAACAAAAGAGGTTGAAACACCAGGGCCAAAAAGAAAGAAAAGGACAGGTGGGACATACAAAAGGACCAGGGCAAAAGCCCCCAAAACTATTTACAAGGGAGGGTGTACCGGAGTGGCACACCTGAAGGCTACTTACAAGAGGTATATACTGTAGATGTCTAAAATCATCCTTATATTAATTTAATTAATATTCCCTTAACATTATAAATAATTTTAATTAACTAATTATATTTGTTATGTTCTTTTATTTTATTTAATTAAATGTAATTCACTTTTCATAGTATTTGAATTTAATTTAAATACTATCCCCTTTGATGTATTAAATCTTATTTAATACATTATCCCTCATTAATCCCCTTTAAATAAATGTTTAATTTACTTATTCCTCCACATGACTTAATTCTACTAAACTATAATTAATCTAAATTTTAAATTTAGATTAAGCTAATGTGAACCTAGATCCTACCCTACCTCACATCACTCTCACCAAATAAACCTATTCACTAATTAACTAAGGTTAATTAGGCTAATTTCTTGATTCCTACACCAGTTAGTCCTAATTATTTTCTCACACATGTGTGAGCAAATTTCCAAAAATCACCTTTTCCAAATAATCCTTATTTGGTG
>MU223839.1:1082305-1102842 GCA_018584345.1 Thuja plicata | reverse complement strand
TTAACTATAATGAATCTAGCTAGACCATATGTTTGGCCAAAATTAATTTTTAGTTAGAAATACTAAAATTCAGCTGTGCTGATAAGTTGTCCTAAAAGGTGACAGATTATTGTGCTTTTACCCAATATTATTGAAGACGAACCCTCCTCATCTGAAGCAAAGGCCACTTTTACAGATCAAGGCATGGTAGAGTATAAATTTAAAAGTGCTCTATGTATTGGGTAACTCCCTTTGTCTCCAAAGTCTTATGGAAGGCCATCACCATTACCCTCCTCTAAAGATAAAGTTCTTATGTGCTACAAATCCACTATTTTTTAACATTGGGGGTCCCTATCAGATGAACACATGGAATATAATGTCCTTGATTTTCTCTAACGTGATGAAGAAGAACGACCTGTAATTTTCCCCAAAGGAAAGTATCCTAAGGTTACTCCCATTATTGAAAGCATGGAATATCAGGGTACTAGCCTTGGAGCTAATGAAATAGGTAAGCAGAAGATCATAATAGCCAATGGCTATCCTAAAGGACACGGATTGGGTTTTGTAGAGACCAAGACTAACTTCGTTAAGGATTATTGTCTAGCTGCCTCAGATTCAGACACTGAGGAAGAGTTCTTCAAAATTCCTTTCCACTATGTTGAAGATGACCTAAATGAAAATCACCATGTCTTCACTATCACCCAAGCTGACCTTTCATCCCCTCGTTTACCCCTCACAAACCCTAAATTAATTGACTGGGATCAGCAAGACTCACCACCAGCATTAGACGTTTGTGATTCGGATGAGGCAGTTTTAGCCCTCTTTGGACTTAAGAATATTTGAGAGTATGAACATCAGATTCACTATAGTGAACAAGCATACTTCATTATCCAAGTCAACTCTCTCAGTCACAAAAATGATAAAGAAAATAAAAATCAAAAAAATGAAAATACATCCTCTGGTGAAAACCTCTCGCAGGCACCTTTGGATGAAGAAAAAGATAAAATAAAGGATGCTCCCTCTAGTGAAAACATTTCTAAGGCACTAGAGGAGGGAGAGGATGACTTTTTGTTTATATCTTCAGAACCAGAAGTGTCCTCTATGATCATCGAAGATACTATTCCAATCAACCTAGGCACAGAAGCAGATCCACACATCACCTACATTACATTTTCTCTCAGTGATCATGAAAAGAAAGACATGTCTGTGTTTCTACGTAAACATAAAATCAACTTTTCCTAGACTTACAAGGACATGCCTAGGCTAGACACAGATATTTTCATGCATCATCTTGTTGTAGACCCAAGTGTAAAACCTGTTAAGCAGAAACTTTGCAAGATGCATCCGCAAGTCGCATTGGTAGTCAAAGTAGAGCTTCAGAAAATGTTGGATGCTGAAGTAATCAGACCAATAAATTATCCTAAATGGGTTTCTAATATTGTACCAGTAGATAAGTCTATTGGGGGCATTTGCATCTGCACTAATTTCAGAGATCTAAACCTTGCATGTCCCAAGGATGATTTTCCACTTCCAAATATTGACATTATAGTGGATTTAACTACAGCACATGAAATGTTTTCACTCATGGATGGCTTCTTAGGTTAAAATCAGATTAATATGGCACTAGAAGACCAGCACAAAACCACATTCAAAACACCTTTGGGAATGTTATGTTATCAGGTGATGCCCTTTGGCCTTAAAAATTCCGAAGCTACTTATCAACGAGCAATGACTACCATCTTCCATGACCTTTTGAATTTCATCATGGAAGATTATGTGGATGATCTCTTAGGAAAATCCAAAACAAGGGAATCACATATTCCTATTCTTACTACCATTTTTGAGCGATTGGATAAGTATAAGCTTAGGTTGAATCCTAAGAAGTGTTTTTTTGGAGTACAATCTAGTAAGTTGCTGGGATATATTGTGTCATAGCATGGAATAGAAGTTGATCCAAAGAAAGTGAAATCGATCCTAGAGATGTCACCACCCAAAACACTAAAGAAATTATGTAGTTTACAAGGAAAACTACAATCAATCAAAAGATTCATGTCACAATTGGCAGATAAGGTGCATCTGTTCTTTCATCTCCTGCGCAAGAATATCAAGTTTCAGTGGGATTTCTTATGTCAAAATGCATTTGAGAAACTAAAAGGATATCTAGATAATCCACCTATGTTGGTACCACCTATTGTTGGTCATCTTCTAATTTTGTACATATCTACTATAGAGGTTGCATTGGGAGCCCTCCTGGCACAATTAGATAATACCGGCAAAGAGTGAGAAATTTACTATCTCAGTTGGACCCTTAATGGCTATGAGTTGAATTATTCCCTAATTAAGAAAGCATGTTTGGCTATTGTTCTCTATACATAGAAACTATGACATTATATGCTTAATCATAAGATTCATCTTGTTGCCAAAATTGACCCCCTCAAATATCTCCTGGTACGTTGTGCTCTTACTGGTCGTACAACGAAATGGGTCATGATCGTTAGTGAGTTTGACATTGTTTATGTGGATCACAAAGCTATTAAAGGACAAGTAATTGCAAATTAGTTAACTGAAGCACCTATCAACGGTCAACATCCTTTGATTATAGATTTTCTAGATGAATCAGTCCTTAATCTTGCTTCGAGTACACCATGGAAGCTTTATTTTGATGGATCCTTCACTCAGAAAGGATCGGGGGTAGGAATCTTGTTTTTTACACCAAAAGGGGATCTCATCACTAAATCTTATAAATTACAATTTCCTTGTACCAACAACATTGCAGAATATGAAGCCCTTGTACTTAGACTCTGGAAGGCCATATAATGGAAGATTCTCAATCTATTGGTGCTTGGTGATTCACAATTGGTTATCAAACAAGTTATGGATGAATATCAAACAAAGGATGACAAGTTTCTTCCCTACCATCGTACAGTTGAATATCTCAAAATACATTTCACTGAGCTAATCTTCCAATAGATCCCTCGCACAAACAATAAAGTAGTAGACACTATGGAAACAATTGGGTCCTTGTTCACTATGCTAGAACAGAGCGCACGATGTGAGTTTCTTGTTGAGAATCTTACGTTCCCTACCTATGACAAACAGAATTCCAAAATGGTAGGTGAAATTTATGATCCCAACTCCCCATGGTACCCAGAAGTCTATTCCTACCTTCATGATGGACATACCCCACTTACCCTAACCCCCAACCAACATAAAACCTTCATTCACCACACTGCCCGATACACAATCCTTCTTGATACCCTTTTTCAAAAGCATTTCAATGGAACTCTTTTAAGGTGTCTGAATTCTGATGAAGCACAAACGTCCTTGGAGGAGGTACATCAAGGAATTTGTAGGGCTCACTCTAGTGGAATTAATTTTTCCAAGAAGTTGTTACGCACTAGATATTACTGGCCGACTATGGAGCAAGATGCCTACAACTATGTGAAGAAGTGTGTGTCTTGTCAGCAGCACGATAATTTGATACACGCTCCCTCCCAATCCCTTCAGCCCACCATCACCCCTTGTCCTTTTTCATGCTGGGGTCTTGACCTTGTTGGCCAGATTTTCCCTAATTCTTCCAATGGCCATAAATATATCCTTGTTGCTACAGAGTACTTTACCAAGTGGGTTGAAGCTGCTCCTCTCACCTACACTACTGGAAAATAGATTTCAAAGTTCATTTTGAACTATCTTATCTGTCGCTATGGCATTCCTCAGGAAAATATTACTAATAATGGAGGACCTTTCAAGAATAAGGATGTCATAGTGATATGTAGGAAATTCAGCATTACCCACCATACCTCTTCCAAGTACTTTTCGCAAAGAAATAGTCAAGTTGAGGCTACGAATAAAACCATCCTCAGAATCCTCAAGAAAACGGTCGATGAAGCTGGCCACGATTGGCACCTTCACCTCAATCCTTCCCTTTAGGCTTATCACACCTCCATTGGAACCTGTTGGTGCTAACAAATTTGGCACAAATTTGGAGTGACCATGTTGAAATTTTCAGATAAGCTAGATAAGTACCCTTGAAAATTTGTGTGAGAAGGCTTAGTTTGAGTGCTTGAAAAAGATGCCCTGGTGATTTTCATCAGATATTACTTGGGAAGAAGTTTCAGTACCTTTCATTTCACATATACAGTGGGTTTCAACTCCTAAATTTCAAATCTGACATATTTAGGGAGTAGTCATTTTGAGGGGGTTACCTAAATCCGCATTTTGCTAAAGTGTCATTTTGCTGTCCCAGGCCTAGTTTGCTTCTGAATATCTTGCTCCCTGTTGAGTTTCATAAGTCACTATATTTTGGAATGTGTTACATGCATATCAAAGAGATTATGTTTTAGATCACAGGTCATTTCAAATCCATTTGATAAGTTTCCATATTCCCCAAAGTTGGTTGCTCAGAACTGTTTGCATCTTTGTTCTGCTTAGAAATTTGAATTGCCCAGTTTGACAGGTTATAAATTTTGACCAGTTGATTCAATTGAGAAAATTCCTTTTGTATTATGTTCCAGTGGTCACATACTTCATATTTTCTAGTTTCCAGATCATGATGAATCCAGTTGAGCAATTTTCCAGTATGATTCTGTTGGCACTTTGTTAAGTTTCCCAAAGTTGTTGAATGCAGATTTCTGAATACCTTACTTTGAAGGCCTGCATCTTTGATTGGATGGATAGGTATGACATCATGGTGTGTTCCCAGGTATTTTAAGCATGACAATGAACCAATATTTCTATTTTTTGAATCCTTATGAAATCAGATGACAAGTTTTTTAGAACCATTCCATTGGTGAATAATTCTAATTTTATGAGTTGTCAAGTACAGAATTGCTAAGTTGTCCACTTTGAGGTTTTGAAAATGTATACCCAGTTGAACATTCTGGATAATTAATTTTTCCCTTGTATTGCAAACATAAGATTGTACTCACCTAAGGATTTACAGATTCCTACCAATCCAGATATCCACTTTGGCAGAGCCTTTCCATTTATGATTTATTAAAATTTCACTGAAAATGTTGAATTCATAATTAAATGGCATACTTTGTGGTTTCCCTGTTTACACCCGGTTCAAGGTCAAGCATAATTTAAATTTGATCTGCATTATAGACCTAGGAGTGAACTCATCTAAAGATTCCCAAACTTTGACCAATACGGTTGATTGCTTCTCCGTGCTAATTCCAGATTTAGTTTCTACTTTTTCACTGTGTTAAAATCCAGAAAAGTGTTAGGATGCTAATTTTGCAGATTTGTATCAATTGAGAAGTTTGTTTTCAAAACAAGGTAACTGAGGATTCATGTTCTACATATGACATTCAATCAGGCTCCAGAGGTTGAAATTCTGAAGATTCATTTTAGTGATTTTGTGAACTCAGTATTAGAGGCAGTTTTAGCAGATTGACAGTACATAATAGAATCAAATTTACAGAATGGTCATTTTGCAAGAGTGATAACTTTTGGTCTGAATGTTGTTTTCAAGAAATTATTATGGGACCTTTCTCTTTGTATGTTAGTTTACTACCCAAATCGGTGGTTGATTCTCATAATGTGTTTTGATATCTTTGCAGAAGTGATTCTGAGGGTGGTTTGCATACATTTCTACAAGTGCATTTGCAAATTTATGAAAAAGATCAACTGGGGAATTTAAAGTGTTTTGTTTTTTGAGGGCATCATGGATGTATTTGTTTCGTAAGGTGATTGTTCACATATTAGTCTATGAGTTCATCAAATCCTAAGGATGAAGATTTTCAAATGGATCATTCCCAAGCCAAAGAAGTTTAAATCAGAATTACTCATCCTTCGTTTTGTTTTTATCCATGGAAGTGGAATATCAGGATTTACAGATAATTATTTCATGACGACTAAGTGTTAAGCATCCAAAGTATTATGTTTTATGTTAAGGGAAATAGAATAAGAGCACACCATAGGGCTTGTGAGGTTTCCTCCCTCCATATACATTGCAGTTGCAAATCAACTCACTCGAAGAGGTCTTTTCAAAGAGTAATTCACCTACATAAGTCTATGCATTCAAACATCAAAGGGAATCCATACTGATTTTGGGAAAGAATTAAACATTTCATGCCAATGAGAAGATCCAAAGACATGCTGAGTAGACATATGAGGAGAGGCCAGTGCATACCAAAGACATTTTAAAAGTGTTTGAAGAAAATGTCATTGGATGATGTTAAAATCAAAGAATGAAAGGCTGCAAATTGGAGAACATTGAAGGAGACCATGCATTGGAAGAGAGTGCTGCATAGATTTGAGAAGAAGAAGCAACACATTGAATAAAGAAACAAATTTTTAAAAAGAAAAAATACGGATTTGGAGAAACATAGTCATATTGAGGGGGGCATAACTTTTTATTCAACCGTTGGATTTTGCTCAGTTTTGGATATGATGTCACAAATCTAATTATCCAGATTCTCACTAGAGAAATTTTCAAAATTCTTCCTGGTTTGTGAGATATAGTTGCCTATGTGCAGCACTGTCTAAATTGCCCATAAAAAAAACTCAAAGAGATATTATCCCACATTTGCTGGGCAGTGGTATTTTTTATCATTTATATACTAAAACGCACAGTATATCAAATAAGAAGAAGAGCCCAGAGGCTCTTGGCAGGCCCTTGAGTGCTAGAGGTTGAAATACATGGTGGAACCCAATATTTTGAGCCCAAATTTGAAAATGCCTATGAAACTATAAAACACATTATCCCACATTCATGCCATGGTAGCATTTCAAAATATTTATAAGAAAAAACAAAACACATAAAATGTGAAGCAAAGAGAAAGCTATCCACGTGCGTACCCAATCATCTGATGCCTCAGTTTCCATGCCCAAAGTTGAAGGTAAGTAAATTTTGCAAAAGTGATGACGTGGTAGTTACATGGCAAAGGTGGACACATGGCATCCAGTCTTAAAGTTAGGAGAAGGATTGGAGATAACCGCCAGGATTCAGAGACTATGAGACTAACCACCAAGTTAACCACTAGATGTAGTCACATAGTTAGGAGATGCTAGAGATAGCCACTGAGACTTATTGACTGACCGCTAGCGGTTAGTCATGAGGTCGCCAGATGGAGAAGATAACCACCGCAACAAGGAGATAACCTGCAGTCACGTGGTCGCCGGATGAAAGTTAGCTGCCAGATGCTAGTTGCCAGGTTGCAGAAGGTTTGTGTTTGAGTTAAAATGATTTAGAGACAAGGAGAGTTAGGGTAGTCACATGGTCGCCAGTTGAAAATATTAAGTGGAAATTGATTCAGAGACTATGAGACTGATGCTAGTCTGCATGTCTCCAAATTAGACCATGGTTAGATGAATTTCTCAGAGACTTGGAGACAAAGAGAAAAATTGACCCAGGGTGAAAGCATAGTTAAAGACCAGTTTAGAGAAGTTATCCCATAGGTGACACTTGTCAAATTCTGGTTGATTCTGGGAAAAATGCAGAAAATTGAGGATTATAAGATTTTGAAATGTGCACAGGATAAATTTTTTAGTCTTTTATTGTAAATTCTTATCAAATATGCATTCTGAGAAGATGATTCAACATAGGAGAGATCAGATTTTTGTAGAATAAGAATCAGATTTGGATAGAATGAAGATCAGAGAATAGGATCAAATTTGCATATAAAGTTGACACAAAATGCACATATATTTTATTTGCAAAATGAGATTTATTGGAGCTTTCCCGAAGGTTTTTTGAGCAGAGAATATGATTAGATTTTAAAGATATTTTTCAAATGAAATTAGATTTGAAAAGCTTCTTAGTGACAAAGTAAAGGCAGTCAAATTTGTAGAGGATAAGTTTAGTCTTTCAAAAGATAAATAGAGTCAGATGTTTGCATGCATATATCAGATTTTTGAAGATTTTGAAAGCAAGTTAAATCTGATTATGAGATCACCGACAGAGAAAAGTTAGATTTTCAAAGGATAAGACAAATGATCAGATTTGCAAAGGAGACAGGTGTTTATCAAATATTGCCTCTAGGGTTTCTCCTTATTCTATATCTTCTCTTCTTTTGATTGTTGAGGGGTTGTTTTTTCTGCTCTATTGGGAGAGGGCTTCTGAGTCTATTCAGTCCCTCTGCAACATGTTCATATCAGTTTCCAAGTATTGTATTTTTTGAATATTTCTCTTTTCTCTGCATATACAGTGTTCTTGTTCCTTTCTGTCTTAGAGACTAACATTACTGTAAAAGGAAATTATTTTCTTGTTTATGAATCAATCTCAGCACTGTTGTTCTGATATCAAGTTGTCTCCATTTATGTTTTTGAATCATGTAAACTAGGGCATCTAGGGTGTGTTAGTTTTATCTATTGTTAATCATTTCAGGAATGCTTGCAATAGATTTATTCAAGGGATAACTGTGATTTGGGAGTTGTTTTTAGATTTGTATGAGTTGGGATATCAAGGGTATTGCCAATCTTGTCTTTCCAGTGGATGTTGGTTATGTGCTTTCTATTCCAAGGTCTCTTTCGAGGAATGTTGTTTCCTTTTGTTCATGATCATCTTTGCAATTTCATGCTTGACTCTATTGCCAATAGGATAAGGCACTGGTTTATGCAAGATCAGGAATGTTTCAGAGATTCATAAATTCAAAACATAAACTAAAAACCATTTCCATTTCATGTTATTAGGAGTTAGGTTTTCTCTAGTTTTCAGACTTACTCTTTGCAAGTGAATATTGCATATAAGTGTGATAAAATATTGAGGTCTGTGTTACCTAAAGAGTCTGAAAAACTATTCCACAGTTATATATCTGCAAGCTTGTAGTTGTCAGAAGGGAGTTATATGTATGTGCAGATAAGGCAATACCCACCTGAGTGATGTGGAGCTCGAAGAAGAAGGAGGATATTATCCAATCCTCATCAATTAGCCTTTCTCTTGCCTAAAAGAGGTTGCATTCAAGTATATAAGGTATACTATCATCATTAGGTAAGTGTTGCAAGAAAAAGTGCTAACAAATTGGCAACTCTAATGGGGATAAAGTTATTTAAAGATCATATTTAAAAGGTATCCCAGAATCTAGTTGTAGATGTTGAAGTATTCAGAAATCTTTGGTGTTCTAAAGTTTAAATGTTTTCATTGCAGAAGAGTTTGGCCCATCCGAGTCGCCTAACAAATTGGCGACTCTATTGGGGATGTAAAAAAAATTTATTTCCTAGATTCTCTGGTGTAGTATCTTTTAAACCTTTCAAACCAGTTGCAGTTGAGTCTGGTCATAGAGTCATAGTTTCCAAGAAGCCTATTTGTCTGTCATTACAAAGTATCTAAAATTCCAAAGCTATTGAATAAATATTTACACAATCTCACTACTGGTGAGTGGTGACTCTGAGCTTTGATTTACACCAATGTGCACATTAAAGAAAGATTACAAAAAAGGGCGGACTTGCAGTGACAATGATAGCAGATATTCTACATGTTTTGAAGCTAATTTAAAGGTGTTTTCAAAGCACACATTCTTGTAGCAGCTCAAATACATCGAGGTATTTCAAAAAATTTTAATAAGTTTTCCTTATCAAGTGATTGCAGCACTAAAGCAAAAAGGAATCAGTTGGAAAATAAGTTCACATATTTCAAGTTTTTACTTGCATTTTTGCAAAATCTGAATGAGATATGTAATAAACAAGAGTGGCAGTTTGTAATCTTTTTGACTGCTAAGATGTCACAATCTAGTGATTGGAGGGGTAATAATTTGTATGGGGCAATTAATTTTAAGGGTATCCCTAGATATTCGAATCATATTCCATCAAAGGTTAGGGATTGTTTGCCAAAGTTTGCTGGTTTTGGTGAGCAATCAGCTGAAGAGCATTTAGAAAAGTTTGCTAACTTGGTAGACAGCCATAACATCTCACATGAGGATATATTGATGAAAATTTTTGTAATATCCTTAGTTGATGTTACAAGAGACTGGTTTAGGGATTTACCTCATGGCTCAATAGAATCCATGGAAACATTAGAGGCTTGTTTTATTAAAAGATTTAGTGATTTTGAGCAGTTTGGTGATATAGAGCAATATAATGAAGAAGAGCACAGTGAAGAACATGACATATCTGAATCGAATGATCCTATATTAGAATATGAGCTTGTCAAAGTAGAGACATATATGTTGAGACAAAGTTTTCAAGAAAAGGTGGTGTGAATTTTGCAAGGACACATGAGCAGAGAGGAAGGAGAATCACCAAATGATTACTACATAAGATTTTCTTATAAGCTAAGGGGCTATGGTATCATTTTTTGTCCTCAGGAGTATGTATTGGTTGAGTTATTTCTTCAAATTTGTTTCCCTCATACATATAAGTTATCAATGGCTCAGAAGGCAGAATTTTTTCAGCAAGTTATAGAATGGATAGAGGGTTTAGAAGATGCTTCTTCTAAAGATATATCTAATGTTGAGAATACTGATATTGAATCTAAAACTTCTGAACATGTTGAATATGAATATAGTCATACTGATGAGACTGAGTTTGGTGATATTGAATCCAGCTATTATGAAGGTGATGCTGAGTTTACTTTGGCTGAAAATGATGATTATGATGCTGACAATGAAGTTTATGAGCAGAAAGATGGTGAAGAGGTAAGTTGTTGTGATCATTCTTATGATGGCAGTGACATAAATCTTGATATTTCAAATCGAGTCTCTGATATTGAAAATCCTATATTTATGATTTCACATGAGGTTACATCTAGTGGTCCTCATATTGAGAATGATGAATAGAAAATTATTATACCTATGTCTAAAATGGATGTTATGATTTATAATCATGAAAGTAGTAATCATTCTCAATGTGAAATAGAAAATGTGTATAATCGGCAAAATGGTACAGATCTGATAAATGAAGTTGCTGATTATGATTGTGTACCAAAGGAGGATGTAAATGATGATAGTGATTCAATTCATAGTGAAGAAATTTTAGACTTATTGTCTTATGATTATCTCATATATTCAAGGCAGCACAGTTTTGAATTCTTACACCCTAGGCACATTGATTTTGACAAGGAATATATATCAGATGATCAGAGCTGTGATACTAATATTTTTTATTTTCCTTGCATTTATTTTTCACAAGATTAAAACAGGATTCATTTTGATTTATCAGATGATGATGTTTCAGTGTGGTTTCAGATTCAGTAGATGTCGAAAATCTAAATATGGAGTTGAGTACTGATTTGGATAACAATGAGGATTTTGAATCTTGTTTTGATTTTAAATCTACCTTTGAACCATTAAATGATGGTTAATCAGTCACTCAAGTTTCATTGGAAAACATTCAATGTATTGGTATTTTCCCTCCCACCTACCACTTTGCTTTGAGTTTGTTTGATGATGATAAGCTACCAGGTGCTCCTATTTTTGATGAAGAGGTTATTGCTCCATGTCCTAAGTTTGATTATATGCAAGGTGATGAGTCTTCTCTGATTTTGCATGATATGCGAGTAATGGATGTGAATGAATTTACTGATGCCTATCCAAGTAGTCTGACAGAGGTTGAGTATCCCTCCTTTCAATTGAATGGTGAGTTTTTTAGTTGTGGTTTACAAATGAAAGATGATAAATGTCACAGATATCAAAGTATGTTCTTATCTAACGAATGTGACATGTATATGCCACACATTTTTTATGATGGAAATCTACCTAATGTTTATAGAGGTTCATATGAAGAATATGCATATTTTTTTTCATATGACAAGTTGATACAAGATGACAGTGTATTGGACCAGACAGATAAGAGTGGCACTATTATCATATTCTTGAAACATGGGGCAAAGAGCTTTGTGTTTGACAGAGGTAAGAGTTGATCTCAGTTTTGAGGCTTTGGGCCTCTTGTAGATAGTGGACATATTGTATAGTTGCTTTCCATTTCAGTTGTGTGTTTGTTTTTAGTAAGAGGTTTCCCCATTTTTTGAAAAGTTTTGAGAGCTGAAATTTGAAAAGAGGAAAGTGAAAAGAGATAAAGTCTGATTTAAAGTTTTGGGGTGGTTTGCTACTCCAGAGAGCTGTGGTTCTCAATATAAACTTGCATTTAACCATCCTCATTTAGAGCCACTATTGGTGCTCCCAAATTTGGCACAAATTTGGAGTGACCATGTTGAAATTTTCAGATAAGCTAGGTAAGTACCCTTGAAAATTTGTGTGAGAAGGCTTAGTTTGAGTGCTTGAAAAAGATGCACTGGTGATTTTCATCAGATATTACTTGGGAAGAAGGTTTAGTACCTTTCATTTCACATATATAGTGGATTCCAACTCCTAAATTTCAAATCTGACATATTTAGGGAGTAGTCATTTTGAGGGGGTTACCTAAATCTGCATTTTGCTAAAGTGTCATTTTGTTGTCCCAGGCCTAATTTGCTTTTGAATATATTTCTCCCTGTTTAGTTTCATAATTCACTGGATTTGGGAATGTGTTACATGCATATTAGAGAGCTTATGTTTTAGATCTCAGGTCTCATTTCAAATCCATTTGATAAGTTTCCATATTCCCCAAAGTTGATTGCTCAGAACTGTTTGCATCTTTGTTCTGCTCAGAAATTTGAATTGCCCAAGTTGACAGGTTATAACTTTTGACCAGTTGATTCAATTGAGAAAATTCCTTTTTTATTATGTTCCAGTGGTCACATACTTCATATTTTCTAGTTTCCAGATCATGATGAATCCATTTGACCAATTTTCCAGTCTGATTCTGTTGGCACTTTGTTAAGTTTCCCAAAGTTGTTGCATGCAGATTTATGAATACCTTACTTTAAAAGCCTGCATATTTGATTGGATGGATAGGTATGACATCATGGTGTGTTCCCAGGTATTTTAAGCATGACAATGAACCAATATTTCCAGTTTACAGATCCTTATGAAATCAAATGACAAGTTTTTTAGAACCATTCCATTGGTGAATAATTCTAATTTTTTGAGTTTTCAAGTACAAAATTGCTAAGTTGTCCACTTTGAGGTTTTGAAAATGTATACCCGGTCGAACATTTTGGATAATTGAGTTGTCCCTCATATTTAAAAAATAAGAGTGTACTCACCTGAGGATTTACAGATACCTTCCAATCCAGATATCCACTTTGCTAGAGCCTTTCCATTTATGATTTATTAAAATTTCAATGAAAATGCTGAATTCATAATTTGTGGTTTTCCTGTTTACACCCGGTTTGAGGTCAAGTATAATTGAAAGTTGATCTGAATTATAGACCTAGGAGTGAACTCATCTGAAGATTCCTAAACTTTGACCAATCTGGTTGATTTCTTCTCCATGCTAATTCCAGATTTAGTTTCTACTTTTTCACTGTGTTAAAATCCAAAAAAGTGTTAGGATGCTAATTTTGCAGATTTGTATCAGTTGAGAAGTTTGTTTTTGGAAAAAGGTAACTGAGGATTCATGTTCTACATATGACATTCAATCAGGCTCCAGAGATTGAAATTCTTAAGATTCATTTTAGTGATTTTGTGAACTCAGTATCAGAGGTAGTTTTTGTAGATTGACAATACAGAATAGAATCAAATTTACAGAATGGTCATTTTGCAAGAGTGATAACTTTTGGTCTGAATGTTGTTTTCAAGAAATGATTATGGGACCTTTCTCTTTTTATGTGAGTTTACTACATGAATCGGTGGTTGAGTCTCACAATGTGTTTTGATATCTTTACAGAAGTGATTCTGAGGGTGCTTTGCATACATTTCTACAAGTGCATTTGCAGCTTTATGAAAAAGATCAACTGGGGAATTTAAAGGGTTTTGTTTTTTGAGGGCATCATGGATGTATTTTTTTTGCAAGGTGATTTTTGACATATCAGTCTATGAGTTCATCAAATCCTAAGGATGAAGATTTTCAAATGGATCCTTCCCAAGCCAAAGAAGTTTAAATCAGAATTACTCATCCTTCGTTTTGTTTTTATCCATGGAAGTGGAATATCAGGATTTACAGATAATGATTTCATGACAGCTAAGTGTTAAGAATCCAAATTATTATGTTTGATGTTAAGGGAAATAGAATAAGAGCACACCATAGGGCTCGTGAGGTTTCCTCCCTCCATATACATTGTAGTTGCAAATCAACTCACTCAAAGAGGTCTTTTCAAAGAGTAATTCACCTACATAAGTCTATGCATTCAAACATCAAAGGGAATCCATGCTGATTTTGGGAAATACTTAAACATTTCATGCCAATGAGAAAATCCAAAGACATGCTGAGTAGACATATGAGGAGAGGCCAGTGCATACCAAAGACATTTTAAAAGTGTTTGAAGCAAATGCCATTGCATGATGTTAAAATCAAAGAATGAAAGGCTACAAATTGGAGAACATTGAAGGAGACCATGCATTGGAAGAGAGTGCTGCACATATTTGAGAAGAAGAAGCCACACATTGAATAAAGAAATAAAGTTTTAAAAAGAAAAAACACGGATTTGCAGAAACAAAAAACACAGTCATATTGCGGGGGGCATAACTTTTTATTAAACTATTGGATTTTTCTTAGTTTTGTGTATGATGTCACAAATCTAATTCTCCAGATTCTCATTAGAGAAATTTTTAAAATTCTTCCTAGTTCACGAGATATAGTCGCCTGTGTGCAGCACTGTCTAAACTGCCCATAAAAAAACTCAAAGAGATATTATCCCACATTTGTGGGGCAGTGGCATTTTTTATAATTTATATACTAAAACGCATAGTATATCAAATTAGAAGAAGAGCCCAGAGGCTCTTGGCAGGTCCTTGAGTGCTGGAGGTTGAAATGCATGGTGGAACCTAATATTTTGAGCCCAAATTTGAAGGTGCCTTTGAAACTATAAAACACATTATCCCACATTCATGCCATGGTAGCATTTTAAAATATTTATAAGCAAAAAAAAGAACACATAAAATGTGAAGCAAAGAGGAAGCTATCCACGTGTGCACCCAGTCATCTGACACCTCAGTTTTTGTGCCCAAAGTCAAAGGTAAGTAAATTTTGCAGAAGTGATGACATGGAAGTTACATGGCAAAGTTGGACACATGGCATCTGGTCGCGAAGTCAGAAGGATTGGAGATAACTGCCAGCATTTAGAGACTATGAGACTAACTACCAAGTTAATCACCAGATGCAGTCGCGCAGTCGGGAGATGCTAGAGATAGCCACCGAGACTTGGCGACTAACTGCTAGTGGTTAGTCATGAGGTCACCAGATGGAGAAGATAACCACCGTGACGAGGAGATAACTGACAGTCGCGTAGTCGCTGGATAAAAGTTAGCCACCAGATGCTAGTCACCAGGTCGCAGAAGGTTTGTGTTTGAGTTAAAATGATTCAGAGACAAGGAGACTTAGGGCAGTCACATGGTCGCCAGTTGAAAATGTTAAGTGGAAATTGATTCAGAGACTATGAGACTGATGCTAGTTTCCATGTCTCCAAATCAGACCATGGTTAGACAAATTTCTCAGAGACTTGGAGACAAAGAGAAAAAGTGACCCAGGGTTAAAGCATAGTTAAAGACTAGTTTAGAGCAACCAGCCCATAGGTGACACTTGTCAAATTCTGGTTGATTCTAGGAAAAATGCAGAAAATTGAGGATTTTAAGATTTTGAAATGTGCACTGGATAAATTTTTTAGTCTTTTATTGTAAATGCTTATCAAATATACATTCCAAGAAGATGTTTCAACACAGGAGAGATAAGATTTTTGTAGAATAAGAATCAAATTTGGACAGAATGAAGATCAGAGAATAGGATCAGATTTACATATAAGGTTGAGACAAAATGTACATATATTTTATTTGCAAAATCATATTTATTGGAGCTTTCTCGAAGGTTTTTTGAGCTGAGAATATGATCAGATTTTAAAGATATTTTGCAAATGAAATTAGACTTGAAAAGCTTCTCAGTGACAAAATAAAGGCAGTCAAATTTGCAGAGGATAAGTTCAGTCTTTGAAAAGATAAATGGAGTCAGATGTTTGCATGCATATATCAGATTTTTGAAGATTTTGAAAGCAAGTTAAATTTGATTATGAGATCATCGACAGAGCAAAGTCAGATTTTCAAAGGATAAGACAAATGATCAAATTTGCAAAGGAGACAGGTGTTTATCAAATATTGCCTCTAGGGTTTCTCCTTATTCTATATCTTCTCTTTTTTTGATTGTTGAGGGGTTGCTATTTTTTCTACTCTATTGGGAGAGGGTTTCTGAGTCTGTTCAGTCCCTCTGCAACATGTTCAGATCAGTTTCCAAGCATTGTATTTTTTGAATATTTCTCTTTTCTCTACATATACAGTGTTCTTGTTCCTTTCTGTCCCAGAGAATAACATTATTGTAAAAGGCAATTATTTGCTTGTTTATGAATCAATATCAGCACTGTTGCGCTGATATCAAGTCATCTTCATTTATGTTTCTGAATCATGTAAACTAGGGCATCCAGTGTGTGTTAATTTTGTCTATTGTTAATCATTTCAGGAATGCTTGCAATAGAGTTATTCAAGGGATAACTATGATTTGGGAGTTGTTTTCAGATTTGTATGAGCTAGGATATCAAGGGTATTGCCAATCTTGTCTATCTAGTGGATTCTGGTTATGTTCTTTCTATTCCAGGCTCTCTTTCGAGGAGAGGGTTAAAATTATTTGATTAGAAAAGTTGCATATCTAAACAAACAAGTGGATAAATAAGTAGAACTTGATTTTTGAGGTATGTTTTATGTAAGGCATATGAACATATCAAACTATGTTGTTTTCTTTTGTTCATGATCATCTTTGCAATGTCATGCTTGACTCTGTTGCCAATAGGATAAGGCACTAGTTTATGCAAGATCAGGAATGTTTTAGAGATTCATAAATTCAAAACATAAACTAAAAACCATTTCCATTTCATGCTATTAGGAGTTAGGTTTTCTCTGGTTTTCAGACTTACTCTTTGCAAGTGAATATTGCATATAAATGTGATAAAGTATTGAGGTCTTTGTTACCTAAAGAGTCTGAAAAACTATTCCACAGTTATATATCTGCAAGCTTGTAGTTGTCAAAAGGGAGTCATATGTATGTGCAGATATAACAATACCTGCCTGAGTGATGTGGAGCTCAAAGAAGAAGGAGGATATTATCCAATCCTCATCAATTAGCCTTTCTCTTGCCTAAAAGAGGTTGCATTCAAGTATATAAGGTATACTATCATAATTAGGTAAGTGTTGCAAGAAAAAGTGCTAACAGAACCCCCACAAGAGCCACTCCCTTCGCCCTTGTTTATGGTACTAAGGTTATTCTAGCCATCAAAATTGAGCTCCCTTCCCTTAGAATTTCTCTCAAGAATCTGTTGTCCGAAGAAGAATATAGAGTTGCCCGCTTGCAAGAAATGGAACTCCTTGATGAGAGATGCCTCAATGCCCTAGACCACCTCTGCATGTATCAAAATTTATTTCACCTTCAGTTCAACAAAAGGATCAAGCCTCATCAATTTTAGGTTGGTGATCTTGTCCTACAGCAGAATATGAAGAACCTCCAGAACCATGAAAAGAAAGGGAAGTTTGAGCCTAATTGGTTGGGTCCCTTCATCATTACAGCAAAGTATGGCTCTGGCACTTATCAGATTGCATCACTAGAGGGAGATCCTATTCCTAATCCTGTAAATATTGTACATCTCAAGCACTTCTATTCTTGATCCATCAATAGTCCATTGTACAGCATAAATTTTCCAAAAAAACCCAAAAAAATCAGAAAAGCAGAAAATCCAAAAACATTCAAAAAGAAAGCAAAAGGAAAAAAATCAAAAAATAAAAAAACCATAAAAAATAAAAAAGCTTGAAAAAGAATATCAAAAAAGAAAAAGAGAAAGAGAAATAAATCCATCCATTTGTGAAAACCACTTCGGTGGTGCAATGGATAAGAACCATGGTGAAAAGTTGTTTTGGGCGCCATGCGTAGTCAGATCCACCATCTATTTCCACATTTTTTCCAAGCAGCCTACATTGCATTCCATAATAACAGTCACTACCAATATCTGTGCAGGTAGTTCCTTGACCATTTTCCATCTCTGTAATAAAAATTCCTGCACGACTAATCTTACCATATCACCACTGAGCTTTGTTCTAGACACAGTGATCACAAACGTTTCCAACAAATCAGCAGATAAATTGACTTTCCTAATGATCATTCATTTCACAAGCAATTGTTAGCGAATTCCCATTTTTATCAATCAATCTTTGGCCCATCAGGATGCATCCTTCTAGTGTCGGTTATTCTACCAATCCTAACATCAAAATTGTTCATGGCAAGAACTTTTGGACTGAATGACCAATTGGTTAGGATGCCTTTTTTGTTGATTTTATCTTGTGTTTTACTATGTCCTTATCATGACAGTCTCGATCTTTTATATCTTGGTTTCTTATGGTGAGTATCTAGTGAAATACATGTCATTTTTGGCATGATCTACTTTTCATAGTTTATTAGTGTATTTATGTTTTGATATTTAGTTATGACTATGCATGCCTCACTGGGGGCAGGATTCATGCATCTCAAATCCCTCAAAAGATATGGATGTACTACATCTCCTCATGAGTAACATTAAATAGATCTCATCATACCTTATATCTGACATTCTTTTTCCTAACAACCTATTTGTCTGAGAGTCTAGTTCATGCAAAGGAACCATGTCACTTGTGTTTTCTAGCACATGGTGCATAACTCCTTTTGCAATATCAAACTAGGGTGTGCTCTCCATCATTAACACAGTATCAATCCCACTATCATCATGTAGTTAGTATTTTCATTTTAGCTAGGTCATCTTGCACTTTGATTTTTCTCTTGGCAAAGGTTTCTATTTATTCCCCCTATCTAGTCACCTAAGTGATTTTATTAGACCTATTTGATACACACAAAAGTAGTGTCCTCATGTGTCTCATATTGCATTCGTTCATTAGGTTACTTTTATTCATTAAGTTCATTCATTCATCATTAATCATTATAGTTGTATTGTTACTTCATTCATCAATCATTACTCATTAAGGTGGCATTTAGTTCCATTACATATTTTAGTTACATTGTGTAATGGGTAAAATTTGGCTCGTAAAGGATTGTTTAAATAAGATTTTGCATAAATGAGATGAGAGAGAAATCCTAAGGCCAAATTTAGTTCCTTACACATAATTATTATAATAAAAAGGACTGAAAGGATCGTATAAAGAATAGTGGAATATATACCTACCTCATATCATAGCAGATCTGGAAAAATTCATTTTCTGAGGTCTGTATTGAGTTTCTGGAAAATCTTACAGTTGATCCCGAACCAGAATGCAAAGATGAACAAAACCTAGAAATATTTTTCCATTCTGATGTTGTCTTATGAAAAAGGTCAACCTTGACCCACAAATGTCACCCTTGACCTAATAATCTTGACCTTAACTTGCGCAGTGTCGATAGAAAATCTGTTTGCGGATCTCGATAGTTCCTTGAAAAGGGTATCCAAATCTGGTTTCAAATCTGATGTTCTGTACCTGCAACTCCTAAAAACAACACCTACAAATATCTAAAAATAGGGGTTTTAGGGTGGCTATATAGGTTTTTCCCTTAGTAAAACCACCATTTTGGTGATCTCCACCTCAACAAATAGCCGAATATAGAATGTATAGTATGTGTGTATTGATCTCTTGAAAAGAGCTTTTAAACATGCAATATCAAGATTAACAATCCTAACATAACATGGAAATGAGAAAGAAATGCATAGATTTGAATATGAAAAAGAAAGCATACCAAGCCCCCAAGGATAAATTATTCCTATCAACTCACAATCCATGATTTCTACCCTATGTTAATGTCCTTTGAATGCTTGAATGGTGAGAATAGTAGATCTAGAGAGAGAGCCTTCTTGCTTCAATGAAGATCTAAAATAGATTATCCTTCAAAATGCTTGATAGAAGATGATGATATGTCCACCTATCTTTTCCTTCTATATCATCCTCTTTCTTGTTTGCATCATCATTTTGTCATGTCATCTCTCGATTTCATTTCATGATCAAATGAAGGCAAAAGAGAGTGTTTATATAGAAATCTCAACATAGGTCTCCTTGGGCAATGCAAGGGATCCTAATTCAAGTTCTACCTTGAATCATGGTCCAATCACAATTACCAACCAAGGAGGGAATGTATTAATTCAAATATCAAAGAAAACACTTCCACATCCAAACCCGGGGACCTATTTTAAGTTCCAGACCCCAATAAGCTCCAAATTTGAAAGCGGGGACCAACTGTTGGAAATAATCGAGACTAGCCAAGTTACTGAGAGGGGAGGGGTGAATCAGTAACTCTTAAAACTTTAAGTCATTTCTGCACTTGTATATACTTGAACATTCATTTATCTAATCTACTGCAAGCATGAAAGTATAATCATTCATAACACATAAACACAAAGATTTGATGACCCAGAAACCTTCCAAATAGAAAGTAAAACTGGGGTGGGGATGATACCCACAAAACTTTGGTACTATAGTATAAATTTGGCCGGTTAAGGCTTACATTGATCACTTCTGATGATCTGCCCTGTTAGAAGCAATTAGGACTGCTAGGTCCACCTTGTTAGAGGATTTACAAACATACAATGAAGTATG